>BJBW01004835.1:13741-38317 GCA_004320125.1 Scolopax mira
GCCAGCTTGTTATTCATCCTGAAATCCTCATTAAAACACTTTAATTTCTCCCTTTCGTTAGCTAACTGGCTCATCTGTTTGCACCAATCCTTCTCGCTGGGCCCAGGCCATCGAAATCCTGATTATTTCCTTTTTTTACCCTGGTTGTCTCCACGAGTTGCAGCCCCATGTGTGTCTGCTCCACCTGAGCTTTGGCAGCGAGGGCTGTTTGGAACGAGGAAACGGGGGCATTTCTTTAATCATTAAACTGGAATCATTAAGCTTTAATCAGGCCAAATTAGGGTTTCGGATCCCGCCGCCTCGCATCAGCCACTAATTGTATGAACCCAGTCACTCTTGAAGCAGAGCTGTCCTGAGGCTCTGTCCTCCCCGGATGGAGGGCAGTGGGCACGGTGCCACCAATGTCCCCCCGCGCCAGGACCCCGTGGCTCCGGTGGCAGGAATGCTTTTGAGTCTTCTGGCCACTGCGAGCTCATCCCTGGGGGGAACTGGGGCTGGTCCGAGGGGACCAGGGCATCGTGGCAGTGCCAGGGCCACTGGTGGGACGGCTGGTCCTGCAGCACCATCCCAACCGTCCCACCACCTTTCCTCCCACCTTGAGGGGCTGAAGAGGTTGGGTTTGTCCCCATAAAAAGCTCTTTCCCTCCCCTCTTCCTCGGGTGCTTCCTGGCGGGGGCGGGGGGAGCAGTGATGCACGGTGGCATCTGTGCCAGTCGTCTCCGCTCCGACTGGTTCATCACCTCTTGTCTCCCATAAAAGCAGCTATTCACAATATAATGTGAATGAATTCTCATTAAAGCCTGCTAAATTACTCCGAGACAAAGCAAGGCGCCAGCGCGGGGTCTGCTTTGCCAATCCTTCACGGTGTGTTTAATTTACCGCAGAGCCCTTGCCTTCCAGATTGAGGAGGGCACCGCTCAGCCCCGGGCTGGCAGAGTGGGGAGATGGCAGCCCCCCACCGCCCATAGCACCCAGTGAGGAGTGGGAACCCCAAAAACCAGCATCTGGGGGTGGGGGGGAGGAGTCACAGCACTGTCTGCCTCCTCCCCTGGCTACATGCGTGGCTTTCACTTGCCCACACTTTGCTTTCGCTCGCCCATCGCTGTGGCCAGGACCAGGGTGGGGTGAGACCCGTGTGAACCACACTCCAGTGGCTGCCACCCCAAAGGGCACATTTCAAGGCCAGGCTGGATGGGGCTTGGAGCAACCTGCTCTAGCGGGAGGTGTCCCTGCCCAGGGCAGGGGGTTGGAACTCGATGATCTTTAAGGTCCTTTCCAACCCAAACCATTCGATGATTTTCTGCCTGTGGCTGCACCACCCGGTGTTAACACCACCCAGGCCAAAAGCAAGCTGCATAATTCTGTTGCAATAAAGGAGCAGAATTCACATTGCTGATAGAATTTCACAGGATTTAAACCCACCCACCTCCCCCTTCCCCCTTTATAATTTTTTTAAATTTTTTTTTAAGATGTGTGTATTTCCCCTCGCTCCCTGAATTTCCGGAGCTCGGCTGGCTGCCCTGACTTTCCGCCCACTCACACGTTTGTACCACGACAATGCACGTGAGAGGAGGCAGGGCTGGTTTTGCCCCAATAACAGTTCCCCAGCGCAGCTTATACAGCTTGGGGGAAAAACCAGGGTGTTTGTAGAGTTCCTCAGTGCTTCCCCCAAACCACCCAAACCTCAGCCCCTCTGAAATCTGGCTTTTCTCTGCAGCTGTTGCCCCAGAGGTGACGTTTTGGGGACGACTCCTATAGCTCCATCATGAACCTTTGATGGCCAATGACTTTCTGATGGTGGCGAAGGTGGAGAACCTCCTTGTGTGGAGCAAACCCCAGGCAGGGGTGGGAGCGTGGCTGGGGAGGGGGTGGGTGATGGGGGTGGGCACCAGCCGCTTGGTACCCCTGCCTGGGGGCCGCTGTGCCTGGAACGCCTGGCTCCGGTGGGTGACCTGTGGAAGGGAAATCCGTTTGATGAGGTGAAGGGAGATTTTGGGGTGCATTTGGGCTTTTCAGGGGCAGGACTGGTGGAGCCAGCACTGATGAGCACATTTTGGTGGGTGCCAGTGTGGCGGGAGACAGTGAGGCTCTGCCTCGGAGGCACCGGAGCCATCGATGCTCAGGGTTTTGCTGTGGGTCTGTCTCGTACCTTAAGCCATGACTTTGTGTGATGGTTTATCCCCAGTGAGGTCTGGGACCGGTGCCCAAAGGGAATGCACTGGGGCATCCCCCACCCTAAACCCCCACTTGGTGAAGCCACGTGGCCAAAGGGACCCGAACTCGGCCCGCCCAAGGCAGGGTGGACACCAACCACCAACCCCCCCTGTCCCCATCCCGGCTCCCCCACCCGGCTATTGCGGGTTCTCCCACACAGTTTGGCCTCGGGCCGTGGCCCGGCACCGCCGGGGCTGCGTTAGAACCTCTTATTACCAGCCCCTCAGCGTTCCTGGGGATTGTCTCGCCTCTTATCGTTTCTCCCACAATGCGCCTGCATGATCCTCTCTCAGGCTTAACCACATGGCAACCACATCACATAATGCAACTTCTGTTCTGAGATTATTCATATTTCTCTTTCTCCCCCCCCCCCATTGTTGCTTTGCCAAGTTTTTCTTCTAATTCTGAGAAGCTGAATGTAAAAGAGCAGTGTCTCCGGTGCAAGGACACGGTGAGGAGGCAGCGTGAGCAAATCAACTCGACAAGTGTGTTCACAGGAGTCAAACTGGGGGGGAGCTGTGAAAAAGCAAAACAAAAGCCCCTCCAAGTGTCTATTTTTATTTTATTTCATTTTCTGGAATGTCTCATCACATGAAATAACAATGCATCCCCGCGCAGAGACTGCAGACAGGCTCCAGTGAAAGGGCAGCTGAGGAAAAGATTGTTTTATAAGTAGGTTTTTATATGCAATCTATCACAAATGCCAGTTCCCAGCAGAACGGGATAAACAACATAAAAAAAAAAAAAAAAAAAAAAAGGCTGCGCGCTCTGGGATGTTTCCAGCCGTGGTGCTGGGGGGAGCAGAGCCCACAGCCGTGGGCAGGCTGCCCGTGTCCCCATGTCCCCAGCCAGGGGGGGGACGCTGTGTGGCACAGAGGTGGGCACCGTGTGGTACCACCCCGGCTCCAGGTCCCACTTCCCAGGGGGATGCGAATGACTCGGAGCTGGTCCAGGGGAGAGGGAGAGCGAGCGGGATCTGCGTAGTGGGATGGGTGGGGGAAGATGGAAAGAAATGAGGTTGTTCACTCTGGAAAGCAGAAGATGGTGGTGGTGGGGGGGGACGACGACATTTTCAGGCCCTTTGGGGTCTGCGGTCCAGAGGAAGGGGCTGACACAGTTCCCATGCCATGGGACACGAGTCCTGGCCTTGGCACTGCAAAACCACCACATCCAAACCTCAACAGTCCGACAAGTACTGGGATGTTGGGGAAGCACACCAAAATCCCAGCATTCCCACCCAAAGTTTCCCATCTGTGGCAGCCAGCGAGGCAGTGCCCGGTGGCTTCATGGCACCGGTTCTGGTGTAAGAACTCACAAAGGGGGAAAACCGGTGAAGATTTCAGCCCTGCCTCCACTGTAGGCTGAATATTTTACCTAAAATTAGTGCTTTCTAATTAATTTCCCTGGGAGCAGGCAGCGGATGGGCTGGTGTTTCACACGAGTGCCTTTGACGGGCAGGCGCGGGGGATGCGGCCGGGGGGGCCCTTCAGGGCAGGGGGTGGAGGGGACGGCTGGTGTTTTCTGGGAAGAATGTTTCAATCTGGGGTTTTTGCTTAGATTTGGGCTTTAATAATTGTGAGCACGCACGAGCTGGCACTACACATCCCGGGCCAGGTTCCTCAGGAGAGGAGGCACCGGCAGATGCGATGGGCACTCGCCGGCATCGGGATGGAGTGGGACCATCATTCCCCAAACACCTTCCAACACAAAGACCCTTTTTTGTTCCTGTTGCTTTTCCTTTACAGCTGCTGGAAGCTGGGTTTGCTTAGGGCCAAGAATTTCCACTTGGTATCTTCAAATCTTTTTCCTTGCAAACTCACCCCACTGCCTTCTTTTTTTTTTTTCCTTTCATTTCTGCGTCTTTTATTTCTTGAGTCATCAGCCGCACTGGCCAGTTTAGCATAAGAAATGAAATTAATTCTCGTGCTCAGGCTGCGAATGTAAATTCGTTTATTAATAATTTAAATGGATTTATTTATGCAGTTTGATATTTTTCAGGTTCAGGGAAGCAATTCATTTTTCTCGCGTTGATGATCAACAGACGCCGTCATTAAGCTCTTCCCCCCTCCCTCCCCATCCTCCTCTTCCATCTCAGCCCCTTAAACGGATAAAAGATGGGAGCCCGCTGGTCTCGGTGGGCTCCCAGGGCTTTCCATGAACCAACGGAGGTAAATAATTAATTCAACGTTATCTTCTATCTACGTTGGACATTTCCTCCCCGGAACAAGGGTGGATTTTTCCTTCCAAATATTTCCAGTCACTGCCATAGGAAGGGATTCTGCCAGATGCCCCGAGCCTCCAAGGAGAGCGGCAGCATCTCCCCTCCACCCCGGGGAGGCCGGGGGAGCTCCTGTGGGAATGTTGGTGTGTTAACGGCAGCCACAACCTCGTGCTCCTCCCCAGAGCGGGGTGAACGGCGAACCTGGCCCCACGGGATGCGGTGGAATATTTTAAGCAAGAGTCACTGAAGTCCAAGTGTTTACTTGGAATTAGACGTCCCCCACAACGAAACCCTCCATCTTTACCCCCCCCAGGCTTTGAGGCCGCAGCCCAAGCCACCTCCTGACAGCTTTTGGCACCTGGTTTTCATCTGAGTGAAGGGTCCACCCAGCCCTCGGGGCAGGGATACCGCAAAACCCTGGGAATGTTTGAAATTTAGATCCGCTTCCTTGTGGTTTGGGCCCCTCTGAGACGCACTGAGCTTTCTACCAATCTGGATTTGCTTTTCCTCTTCCGTGAGACGAAGTCCCTCTGCAGAACCCTTCAGACCCGTGTGAGTCCCGCGCCGTGTTACAAATCTGAAGTGGTATTTCAAAGACTCGCCGGTTTTTTTTGCCCAAAACCGTGGAGCAAACCTGATTGCATCAGTGCGTGGCCCTCCGGCCGGGAGAAGCGCTGGGTCTCTGCTTGCTGAAGCAGCGGGGGACATGCCCCATGCTGGAGGTTCCCCTTTCATCCCAGCCTTGTCAGAGGCACGGAGGACATGAGCTGGGCTGAGCCGCAGCACCTTTTGCAAAGCCTTAGCATTTCTCTTTTATCTCACTCTTGCGGGCTTCAAAGATGCCGTGAAGCCAAGTCCTACCTTCCTGCAGATGAGGATTAACCAGCCCGTGCTTCCTGCGCTCCTCCTGCAGAACTGGAATTGATTTATTTTGGTTCCAGCAGCAACTACACAGCAGTTCCTGGATGGATGCAAAACCGGGCTTCTCAGAGGCTTTTTAGCCTCCTGGCTCAGAGGGCGACGCCACCACCTTTGGCTTTTGATCGCCAAAGCGTATGCAAATCCAACCCTCTCCTCCTGTTCTTGCGGGCAGGAAGCGGCGTGAAGTTTTGCAGGAGCCTTTCTGTCGGAAAACTCCCAAAAATCTCCCCGGGGTGCTCGGGCACGGGCGTGTGACCGGGGCTCCTCGAAGGAGCTGCTCCCCCAGCGCTGGTGGTGGGAGCCGGCGGTCACGGGAGGAGGCTGGCAGGAGATGAAGGTTATCTGCCTGGCACGAGAGGTCTCGCCAGCCCAGCCGGCTCCGTCCCGGGGGAGACGAGTCCTGCCTCCACCCCGGGGAGCTGGGAACGGGGCCAGCGGCGAGGGCAGGGGTGCCGGGAGGGGATGCTGCTGCCAACGCGGCACACGGTGGCAGTTGTCCCGCCGACGATAAGCAGGAGAAAGGCACAGCTTCACGAGATGACAACACTCGTGTTTCTTGGATCACAAGCCCGATCTGTCAATTAGCAGACGGAGTATCGGCTCCACACGCCGTCCCCAGAATAGCAGCAGCGAAGTGTTGGAGCCTCTATTAAATTTATTTTAAACCACGCAAACTGAGACATGTGGCTGTTCACGTTTCTGCAGCGCGGCAGGATGCCCTGCTTGGCTTCCCCCTGGATTATTTTGGTCCCTGAGTGCAGTTTTGAGCGGGGTACCCGGCGGCGTGGGTCAGGCCAAGAGGGTGTAAGATGCAGGGGATGGCCTCTGGTGTCCTGGCTCTTTCCCTTCCCTTCCCTTCCCTTCCCTTCCCTTCCCTTCCCTACACTGTTTTTTGGGACAGCCTCTGATGGACACATACCCATCAGGAAGATAGAATCGAGCTGGTGGGGGACCTTTGTGGGCTTCCCACTGACACAACACCCCACTTTCCTGTGAACTGGGATTTCCTTCACTTTTTCTGGAGGACGGAAGAGCACGGGAGGGATTTTTGCCCAGGCCCCGTTTGCTGGGGAGCGTGGCCAGTGGCTCTGCAGGCCAGGGAGCCCAGGTCACTGGGAGCTGAAGCCTTGCCCCTTCCCGGGGGTTTTTGTGGCAGAGGGTGGACACTCCTGGGCTGTTCGGAGCCACCCCGAGCTCACGCAGGAACTTTTCCTTGCAAGAAAATAGAAGTTGTTTTTGAAAGGAATGGGGGTGGTTTCTGGAGGTGCACCAACAAAGGCCGAGGATGTTTTTGGTGATATTTCTTATTTTAAAATGTGCATTTGGGGACTGCGGGTCCCTGTGGGAGAGGCGTGAGGGTGCCTGGGACCCCCCGATACACCTGGGCTCCCCTTCTCCACACTCTAAAAAAACCCCTTTCCTAATTTATTGGTTTTTCTCCCTCACAAGTGGAGAAATGGAGGGCAGCCCTGCACAGCCTGCCTGCCAGCCCGGCTTCCCGGGAACATGGCAGAAGGACATTGATTTATGATCAAAAGGGGAAAAGCAAAGCAGAATAAAAAGAATACTTAAGACTTAAAAACAGGGAAATCTCGTTTCTTCCTGTGTAGGTGTTACCTGGGAATCTTTCATGTTAAACTTAAATGGAATTAAGAATGAGGGGAAAATCGCCCCGGGACCGGCATGATCCTTGTAGCCCTCTATTAAAATTAATCCCGGCATTGATCTGTACAATTTATTAATAGCCGGGCCGGGGAGAGGAGCCGGGAGATAAACAGCCCCGGCCCTGGCGGCCGCAGCAGGTTCCTCGCCTTCTTGTCACCTCGACGCCCGGTGATTTTATAATTGGGCTGAGTCGTTACCGTCCAAACCCCGCGGAACCAATTAGCCATCGTCCTCCCTGACCTGGGCTTTCTGTGGCGGGAGGGGAAGGGGGGGGGGGGGGGGGGGGGGGGGGGGGGGGGGGGGGGAAAACTAAGGACTTAAAACGAAAAACCAAGAGCAAAGACCTAAATCTTTTTGGCTGCCTGATTAATAATCCTGTCAGGCCTATCACAGGCACTAAACAGTAATGCTGGTTGCAGCTGAATTTTTTATACTTTCTATTAATCTTTAATGATAGCTTGGTCACCTAGTCTCTTTTATCTTGTCAGATAAATGTATGGTTAACAGGATAATGAGATTTCTAAGGCTCTGTTCTAGCTTACAGCCATGCAGTGCATGGGGTGACCCCTGCCCCTGCCGGGGAGCGGAGCGGAGGTGATGGTAATTGCTGGATGTGCTGTGAATGTATTGGAAGCTGATGGATGGTTTAAACTTTGATTTGAGGTCAGGAGGTCCCCCGGCTCTGGAAGGCAACTGTGGTTTTATTACTTGCAGGATCTGATGGGGATGTAATTAGATTTAGCTATTGCTTTATTAATAAGTAATTGTTCCTACTATTGCTTTGGGTTAGCAAATATATTCTGCTGATAATTTAGGGCATTGATATGGCTTTATTTATTAATAAATGGGAATGTATATTTTTGCCTGGAGCAAAGACTAGTGCAGAACTCACTCTGGCCACTTCTCCCAGAGTGAAGGATTTGTTCTTTATTAATTCAATAATTAACCTAATTCTGGGAGCTCAGCTCTGCCCTGGAAAGGGAGTGGGTGCCGGCTGCAGTCGTGGGGCCCTGTGTGAAACGCGGGGTGCACGCAGGATGGCACCTGGGGACAGGGACCTCGGGGGGAGGCTGGGATCCACCTGGGTACCCTGTGCCACCCCGGCCCCCCAGGGCTGGGACTGGTGGATTTCCAGGGAGGACCGATGCCAGCGTCGTTGTGAGCATCCAAGTTTGCTCGTGGAGTTGGGTCTGGGCCATCAGAGCCCCCCCGCATCCCTTGCTTCCCCACCGCCTTGCTGATGTCCCCCCCCAACCCCTCTCTGTCACCACCCGAGGTGCAGGTGAAGCCACCACCACAGGGAGGGACCCCAAGCCCCCTCCCCATCCCTGAGCATCCACAGTGTCGGAGCCCCTCAGTTTGCAGCCCACGGTGGGACGTGCTTTGGGCTGGTTTCTGCTGGATGCCTTTCCCTTTTTATCGATTCTTTTCTGTCCCAGGAAGCTGGTTCTTGGTGAGGGGGGGTACCAGCAAGTTGCTGAGCACCCTGCCCAGCCCGGTTGCCAAAGGGCTCAGCAGGGACCCCCCCGGAGCCCAGCGCTCCCCGCTCACAGGGTGCCCGTATTTCGGTAGCGGGATGGCTTTTTGTTGCTTTGCTGCTCAAAGGAACCTCTTTGCATTAATTATGTTACCATGCAGAAAGCTCTGGCCTGTCATATACTTTTTTTTTTCCTTTTTTTTTTTTTTAGCTCTGTTTTTCATAAAGTGGTCCTAAAATGACACGGAAAGCAGCTGCTTAAGCAATTGTGCCAATTAATGGGTCTCTGAAATTAAAACGCCTACACAGTCTAGATGAGATTTCTCCAGGAGGGAATTCAGCAATTGTCTTCATGATAATCAGGCTTGACTTGTCTTAGCACACATTAATAAAAAAGCAAATGCATTCAAAGAGATGCCCTTTAGTGGAGAATATCCACAATATAGTAATGAGTCTCCAAAAAAAAAAAGCGGGGGGGGGGGGGGGAGAAGGGGGAGANNGGCTCCAGACTTTCCTTGGGGGAGGGAGACTTGTAATTCATGTCATGGACTCACTGGATTCTCTTGCTGCAGCTGCTGGATGGAAATCTCCACTTTGTGCCCCAGCAGAGCAGTGGTTTTGGGCTGAACGGAAAGGTCAATGTGGGGTCTGGACCCACACTGGGGGGACCAGGGGCTGCAGGGACTCCCCGGCCCATGAGGGATGGGGATGGGGGCTCAGACAGGGGCTGGAGGGAGCAGTGAAATGCCCAGCTCATTATTGTGTTCCCCCCCCTAATGATGCCCCCAGTCCTGCCCTTGTCCTGCCATAGGGGATGGTGAGGGCTCGGGGCAGGCTGGTCCCACGGGAGCTGGTGCTTGTGCCCCACAGCAGATTGCCCTGGGGTTTGTCCGTCCCGTCTCAGGGACAGGAGGACAGGGGGATGGCATTATGACCAAGAGGCTCTGCTGGCCACGCTGGCCTAGCGGCTGGGTCTGGCTGGTGGCAGAGTGGCCACCATGGCCACCAGAGTGCACCATGACCAGCGTGGCAAGGGATGAGCTATGAGCACTGGCAACATGGGCTATGCCAGTGGGTCGCACTGGAGGAAGATGCCCTGCCACCACCTCCTCCTCCTCCCTTCCAGCCCTTTGGCTCCCGCTCCTCCTTCCCGACGTGGCAAGGTCACGCCACCGTCAGCATCCCAGGCACAGCCACCAGCTGGAAGAGCAGCCGCCTGCGCCGGTGTCTTCTGCAAGAGGCCCCCGCGGGGGATGTTGTAGGTCAAGTGGAGATTTGCAGCTGACTGACAGGGGGTTCTGCTCCAGCTGTAGAAGCTGAGCATCACGGCTGCGGTACCCTCTCAGGGGTTTTCTGGCATTTCCCTGGCCTGTTCGCCGCTGGAGGAGCTCGTGGCTCAGCCACAGGAACCTCACGGGGGGGTATGGCACGATGGTGAAGAGGTGGCTGGTTGTGGAAGAAGAGCTCTCCCCTCCAGTGACTCCTCTTGGCATTTTTTTCTGCTGAAAACAGAAGAAAAGAGATACCTGAGTGGCCATTCCTGTGAGCACGATGGTGATGCTTGCTGTGTTTTAGGAGGAAGCCAGGGCTGGTGGCAGGCAGGGGCGTGGGGGTGTGTGTGGCACTGGCTGACATGGGCTCATTCAGGAGTCACGTGGGCAGCCAAAATCTGCCTGGCCTGACAGCACGACTCCTACATGTGGGTGGATGGCCGGCTCACCCGGAGCCTGGAGGAATGGGGTCCCTTCTCGGCTCTGCTCAGCTGCATCCCCTCGGATCCTAAGGAGCCCCGCAGACAGGACGGGTCCCACTCCGTGCCCTCGTACCGGGGCTGAACGGGCGGCGGGTGCTTTTGCTGCCTCCGTTCACCTCGGGCGCGGGAAGGGAAACGTCGTGAGCGGCGCGACGTGTTTATTTTCCGAGTTAAAAGCAATAATAAACTCCGTTATCGCAGCGGCGTTCCCGGCGCCGTCCCGGGAGTGCGTGTGATGGCTCTGACAGTCCCAGGCTTTTTGAGGCAGAAAACGCCTTCCCGGCGAGGCGCTGGCGCTAACGGCAGCGGCACTAACGGCAGCGGCACTAACGGCAGCGGCACTAACGGCAGCGGCACTAACGAGCTGCCTGATGCCGGGCAGCCCAGGCCGGGGGGGGGGGTGCTGCGTCGCTGCTGCCGCTGCTCCCCAGATGATGTCCCCGTGGGTCGGGGTGTTTGAGGGGGTCACGGTGGAGACACAGGCTCGGACAAGACCAGAAACCTGGGAAGCCCACACCGACGGGGATTGTGTTCCCTGTTCACTGACATCCACCCTTGCAAAGAGCTGGGAGGTTTGGCAGAGGAGAGACGCGGCTCATCGGAGGTGGCAGAGGAGGGGTGGCAACACCGCAGCTGGGTGGCGTGTCCCCAGCAGGGGCTGGCACTGTCCCCATCTTTGGGAAGGGCCATCGGGTCGCTCGCTGACACATGGAGCAGCCGTGATGGAGCGAGGGTGACCGTCAATGAGCCCATCGCTGGAGCTGAGCATCCCCACGGGAGGCCAGGGAGGGCAGGTTTAGGGGTTTTCTTCCACTTTAGCCCTTTGCTGTGGGGCTTAGAGCAGGGTGGTCAAGGGGGGGCAGGCTGGGGGGACCCCAGAAGCAGAGATGCACACTGCCATCCCACCAGACCAAGGGGATGCGAGGCGAAGCTGCTTCTGCACTTATCTGGAGGGATCTGCTCTCGCAGCAGAATGATGAACTCCCCACATCCCTCCCCAGAGCATCTTTACGCTATTTTTGGTAGCAGGGACTCGCATTAGTGTTAAGTCGCCACCCTGTTTTTCCCCAATGTAGACAGGGTTTAGCGGCATAGGTTAAACCATTCAGCCCTACCCCACGATGCTGGATTGGGTGATTTTATCTGAGAGCATCATCCGAATGACAAGAAAAACACCAGGCGTCCACGCAGGGCATCAGGGCATCCCCCGGCAGGGACTGATGCTGGGGAGAACCTGTCGGTGCTGTGCTCGGAGCATCACTGTGCAGCCTGAGGAGCATGTGCAATTATCCCTGCGTTAGGCACCTCCCTTCCTTCCCTTCTTAATTAACTGCTCTGGTGGTGGAGCTCTGTTTATGTTTGTTTGGCGGCTGCAGCCTCCTGACAGTTTGTCTGGAAAAGTCTTTTTTTTTTCCTTCCCCCTCCTTGTTATTTTCATTTCAAAAATTTAAGAGGCTTTAAAAACAAAAGTATTTAGAGCAAACACGATCTTTCTGTATGCAAAATTGATGAAAGAAAAAGACTTACAGCTCTAAAATCCATCACTGCTGCTGCTCAAATATGAAAGCAAACCCTTGAGTCGCCACAAAACTAATTAGAGGGGGACTGGCAGGAGTGGCTGCTGCACTGGAGCCCATGCCAGGGTCCCTTTGGCCGTGCTCTGGCTGTCCCATCCCTTCTTGTCCCATTCCTACTTGTCCCATCCCTTCTTGTCCCATCCCTTCTTGTCCCATCCCAACTTGTCTCATCTCAACTTGTCCCATCCCTTCTTGTCCCATCCCTTCTTGTCCCATCCCTTCTTGACCCCTGGGGCCCCCCAAAGGTGCTCCCACTGCACCCACCCCAGCCTGGCTCTCCCCAGGGGTTATCCCCCTCAACCTCTCGGGCACCCAGGAGCTGGGGGGACCCCCCAAAACAATCATGATTTTTCTTCTAATCCTCAGTAGAGTTTTAGATTTTCAGACCCATCCGAGTTTGAGCAAATATTTTGATTGCGAGTGGGACCATAACAAACGCTGTTTAGACAGAAGCAACACATCCACTGTTAGTTTTAGACAATTTGTCCTAATATTGTTTTGAATCATGCATTTATTCCTCCATAAAGATTTGATTACGTTGCTTGTTTCATTAATCTTTATTTGTTTAATCATCTGCTAAATCTGTTTAATCGTTGGTTTAAGTGGAAAGATTACATGAAGATATTCAATGCCGGGTGCCAGAGCTGCCCTGACATCTCATCCAGCGCGCTCTTATGGCACTTTTTCTTGCCCTAAGTCCTTGTTTTTTGGCAATGAAAGCCCAAACTCTCACTCACTGGGATTTTCCCCAGCTGTCCCTCGTTTCCCAGCTCTCCACCAGCAGTGGGATGGCAAAACCAAAGCAGGAATCCCTGACAGCCCCTCTCTCTGCTGGGATGCAGACCTTTGCCCGGGGCGGGAGGATGCCCAGGTGGGGCAGGAGCCGGGAAGGAGGGTCCCTGTCCTGGACCATCCCTGTTTCTGTGACGTGAGGGCAGTTCCCCCGGGAAGCAGAGGCGCCGCTGGAGATGGGCACCAGCATCACTCTCACAGGCAATATCAGGGGAATTTTAGACTTTGGGGGCAGAAACCGTGCCATTGTGGCTGCAGCACCTGCGGGTTGAAGCCACCTTTAAGCCTGAAAAGAGGAGTACGTCTCCAGGCAATTTGGGGAAGAGACTGGATGCAGCAGTTTAACAAGGATTTTCTTTTTTTCCCTGGTTTCTCCCCGCTCTCAGGCAGCTCCCCAGCCCCGCTCCGCTCTGCCCCTGGCCGAGGGGAAGGGGTTCCCATGGCATCTGGAGGCCGGGTTTGCCCTCGCAGAGGCCGGGTAGGAAAACGTGCAATATTTCACCCGCTCTCGTGTTTGTCTGCTCCTGTAATCAGCGCCCTCAATCACGGCTGCGATAGTTTATGAATTAATAAAAAAGAAGATGATGGACGGTCCGGCGGGACCCGGGGGGAAAGGCGGGTGGCAGAATTTTAATGAGGACGGTGGGGAATTTCAGCCCCAACAGCTTTGCTGGGGGGAGGACATTTTTTATTTTTATTTTTATTCTTTTGCCTTTTCCCCCTCTTTTTCCCCTCCTCGGCATCCCCACGGTCCGGCCTCCCCCCCGGCCGGGAGGTGATGGCCACCCACCGGGCAGGGCTGTACCCGCCCCGGCGCTAATTGCCCCCACCCCCCCATCCGGCAATTTGCGGCACCGGGCGCCGGCGGATCTTTTCTGGCAGATCTTGTACTCATTACTGAATAATTCATCGTTGCATTAATGTCTTCAGATCCCATCGCGCTCCCGCTCTCTCCTCCTCTCGCTGCTCCGCTCTGCCCACTTGGGAAAACTTTATTATGCCTTGCTCTGACGACAGAGTATACAGATAAAAGATAATTGCTTGGCTTGACTCCCCCATTGATATGAAAATAAGATTTAAATTATTCACTTCAGTTTAAAGGTTAGTTGAAGGTTATTACGGGGGATAAAAAAATCACTCTTCATAACATTTCTGTTGGAGATGAGACAGGTTTGAAAGGCCTAATTTGCACGGCAGGCCGAGGCGGCTTGTTGTGAATAAACCGAGAGACCCTCAAGAGATTTTAATCGCCAAGAAGTCAATTATTTATAAGCAAATTACGCTTAGCTGCTCGGGTATATACAACGCAGTTAGTCATGAACAGGGACAAGATGGAACCTATATAACTTAATATACCTCCCATTGTACCACAGCGAGATCTTTACCCGGTGCTTTCCGGCCTCTAATCCCGGCTGGAATTTAATGAGCGGCTGAATTTTGGGGGAGCCTGATCCTGGCTCCCTTGGACTCCTGTTTATTTTATTCTTCCCCTTCGCTTTCTCAGCTTCCAGCCTCCGTCTCCAGCTCCCTTTTGTGTTGCCGCCTTGTAAATGGAATTAAAGGATTGTAAATTTTCCTGCCGAGCAGTAGGTCTTGCGAGCGGGACGTCGCTTTGCCCGGGCTTTTCGCTTCGTGCTCTTTTATGTAGGAAACTATTTTAGCGTCTGGTGCTGGGAGAGTGGCAAATCTCCTGGTGGGAGTTAATAATTAATGCCGCGGCGGCTTCTGGCAGCGGGGCCGTGGCTGGGCAGCCCTGACCGCAGCGCTCCCTATTCATCATCCGCGGCCGCCGCTACGCCAAGAAATAGCTCTGAAAACCGAAATCGCTGCCCACTCTGCAACGGGATCCCAGGCCTCTGCAGGCTGAACACCGCTGCATACATCACTGATTCTCCGTGCCTACATATGTGCACAGTGTACATGTGACAGAGAGGTTGTGTATTCGGGCTTCAGACGTAGGTGCATTAAAAAGACACCTACGTCTTGCGGCTGGATGCCTGCACTAACAGAGGGAAATGCAAATGGGTTTCTCCCCCCCGACTCCACTTGCTTGGCTGGAACTGGCCACGCAGGTACCGACCATCACCGACCAGTCGATCCTGTGGCAACCACCCCCTGGGACCCAGTAGCCCGAGGGCTGGGGTTCCCACAGGCTCTTGGGCAGTGTGAGCTGGGCTGGGGTCACCAGGACCATTCACCGCCCGACCCTGCCTTCGGTTTGTTTTCCAGCGGGATCTGAGCCAGAGGAAGCTGCCGGTGGCGGCGGCGTGTCCCTGGAAGGGGCAAAAACCGGAGGATGTGAGCACCAGCGCTGCTCCTCACCTTTTGGAGCTTGGCCATCCCCGAGCCGGGGCGATGGCAGCAGAGCCCTGGGGACACCGTCCCCCCGACACGGGCTGTCCCCTGTCCCCGGGGGGGCATCACCCCCCGCAGCAGCGGAGGGGCTGTCGCTGCAGAAGTGCTGCTCGTCGGGCATCTTCCTCGGCAGCGCCGTCAGGAAGCCTGCGAGCTGTCAGCCGGCGTTATTTATGCGTGTATATTTGGTTTGAAATGAGATGTAAGCAAAGCCCATGTGTGCCTCCAATCTCCTTTGTAGCAGAAGAAAGGAAGGAGCGAGGAATATGTTTGCAATCATGTCTGGCCCTTGATTTGTAGCTTTGCTCAGCGCCGGGCCGGGGTCTGGAGCGTACCTGCCTCTGTAGGAAAGCAGGAGCGGAGCTGTTTCTGTATGCACAGGGGTGTCGTGTTCGAGTTAAACCCTTTTACCTTTTATTTAAAATTCACAGAGGCTTGACAGGTAATCTCAGGAGCTGGATCATTATGGCAGCCAAAGCCAACCTGTAGCAAACGATGCCGTGCAAATCCCCTGGCTGAAGGAGCGGGCTTTCTTCTTCTGCCTCCCTTCTCTTTCCACAATTAGTGCTCCAGGCCCCAGGGGGACAACCCTCTGCAGCAGGAGGAGGACGGAGCCCAGCGAGAGCATAGAGAGTTGCTGGTGTCCTGGATGGGGATTGAGGGCGGTGTGTGGTTCCCTGGGGCTCTGGGGGAGGAAGGTGAGGAGGATGAGGAAGCCTTCACCTGCCACTGCTGTGGAGTCACCCTGGGATGCCAGTGGTGGGACGTGGGCTCTGGGCTGCCCTCGGTGGCAGGAAAGTGCTGGAGACACTCTGGTAGCCCCACTCAGCCAGCAGGCAGCGACTGGGGGCTCCCCAGTAGCTCTGCCCCCGCCTTTGGGGTTCAGCCCCATATCGCAGGTGGTGACCATGGAGAGCCAGGAATTGCTCTCTGGGACACCCCACCTGGTGCTGCGCTGGTCTGGAGCAGCCATCGGTGCTGCTGGGTCTGACCCGTGCCGGTGGGCAACGCCTGAAAACCTGATCCATGTGTCCAGAGGGAGAGGGTGCAGAACGCTGGGTAAGGCCGGGATTGATACGAAAAATCCCCAAAGTCAGGGTCCCACCGAGCACGTCAGCCCTCAGCAGGTTTTGTGCAGAATCCAGCTGAGGTGAGTAAATGGGCTGCAAATGATCTCTACTGATACCCCAAATAATAATAGCAGTAATAATAATAGTAATTTAATAGTAGTAGTAGTAGTGGTGGTGATAATAACAACAACGAGAACAGCAGCAACAACAATAATAATAATAATAGTAAAAATAATAAAAAATAATAATAATGACTGTGATGATGCCTGGCTCCTCTGCCTCCCCGTCCCTGTCCCCGCAGTGGTGGGAGCGTGGTGGAGGCTGTGCCATCGCCCAGCCATTGCAGGGTGCCTGGGCGGGGAGAGATTAGTGAACTAATTGGGTGGAATTGGTGGAGCTGGAATACATATTGATGGGGTTGTCAGGATGATTATATTGCTGAGGGCATGTAGGGCTGGGGAGGGAGCGCTTTGATCTCACAGAAACCATGTTGCCGTCTCCTGTTCTCATTATCAGAGGTGCCTTGGGAGCCTCTTTTAAAGCACCCCGAGATGTCTGCCTCCCCCTACTCCCTCCCAGGAGCTGGGGGGGGGGGGGAGGGGGGTGCTGGGGCAGCAAGGGCTGAGGGGTGGAATGCTGTGGGGACCGTCGCTCCGGCAGCAACGGAGCCAACGCCGCTCAGAAAGGGGAGCGGTGATTGAGCATCCTGTGCCTGCGCTGCCCGGGGACCTCCCGTTATCCACGGGGAATTGTCCTGGGGACACTCCGAGGGCAACTGGCCTCTCTCCGCAGGCAGAGCCTGCTCTCCTCGCTGCACCGGCACCTCCGGCACCAGGAATCAGCTTTCCCGGTGTTAAGTGCCCGTGAAATGAAATCCTCATCAGGGGAGAAATCGCTGCGGGAGAGTTAAATTGGCGTGCCCCGCGCCAGGCGGCATCTCCGGGCGTTTCCGGGGGAGGAGGAGGAGGTGGTGCCGGCAGCTTTTTTCCCTTCCCGATTCCCCGCTGCCTCGGGGGAGCCTGGAGCAGAAAACACTGCCCAGCTTTTTAGCACTAGTGACGAGGCTGGGCCCCTCGTGCACCCCCCCGTTAGCCTTCCCTCCATGTTCAGAGGTATAAAAATTCCTCTTAAATCATTCAGTGGTTCTCTAATGTATTCACAATGTGGACTATAGAACAAGATCTGAAACACTCTTTTTTTCCAGTAAGACTATTAAATGGTGACACTTTGACACCAGCAAGAAGTATATGAGATTAAAAAGTAAAAACTGCATAGAAATCTAAGTGCCTTCACATACTGGTGGAATAAAAATTGCTGTTAGGAGCATTAAAATCGAGTACTTGTCAGGAGCGACGGATTCCAGAGAGGTGCCTGCTGCTTTCTGTGGCATCGATGCACGTGGCTCCTCTTAGGTAAATTACAGAGCGTTTAGAGGAGGCAGAGGATGCACTTGCAGGTGTTGGGCTGGAGGATGAAGGAGCAGAAGGAGGGATGGGCTCCTGACCTGGGCTGCAGCTTCTCCTCCCGGGGGGGTCTCGGCTGGTGAGGGGCTCGTGGGGTCCCGGGGAGGCCGTTTTGTCCACCCGTGACATTTGAAATCCCCTGGAGGCAGCTGGTGGATGAAAGCAGGAAACGGAGGAGCCAGCTTTTCTTGGCACGATTAATCATTTATTAGCTAATCAAGAACGCTCGCAGGAGATGAGGAGAGCGAGGGAAGCTCATTTCTAACAGGAATGAGTTAGCCTATGGTTATTCCCCCCCTTTACTCTGCTTTCCCAAGGAAATGGTGCTTGCAGAGGTGTGCTTTTCCAGCAGTCACCCCCTCCCTGCTTTTCCGGGGACCCCACTGCAGCCCGGCCGGGCTGACCCAGAGAACCACTCGGAGCCTGAAATAGGCAGCACAGAGCAGTGAGGAGGCAGACCAAGGGGTAACCAGCCTGCTTCAGGGGAAATTTCTGCTGTTCCTGGGGTGGGGGTCCTGCCCCACGTGGTGCCCTGGGCGGCACAAGGGAGTTGCTGTGGGCTCTGGGCTGTGGGAAGCCCCCCGGACCCCCGGCTCTCCCCACAGTGGGGTCCTGGGCACTGCGCTGATGCCAGAGGCTGCTGTCTACAGGAAAGCTCTTCAAGGGTTGCCCATCCTTGACATCTTCAGGAAAGCTCATCTCGGGGGGGGGATTGCTGGCACAGGGAGCCGTGCCACCTCCTCCTCCCCCACCTCCCCCTCCCCCACCTCCCCCCCCAAAGGCCAAGCCTGGGGGCTCTGGCAGTCAGGCTGGATGGCACGCTCCCATCTGGGATTCTTCACCACTGTGTCAGCATCACTTCTTCGTGCCCCACAGTCCCACAGGCTCCCTCATGGCCTGGGAGAGAGAGGGAGACATGGGAGAGGTTTGTCATTGTCGGAAGCTGAGGAGCCCGAAGGGGCAGAGGCAGGAGGAGCCGTGTCTGGGGGAGCTGGAGGGCCAGGAGAAGTCTGGTGGGGGAAACAACCCTCCCTGGTCCTGGCTGCAGCTCAGCCCATGCAAGGAAGGTGGCCAAATCCAGACACACTGGTCATAGAGCCACGTGTGTCCCTCCAGCATCCCTGCCCTGGCCCGGAGGGAGAGACAAGAGTGAGAGGGGAGCTCAGGGACAGGCCAGCTCCTGGGAAAGGGCTCCCTGGGATGAGATGTTCCCAGCAGGAGCCGGAGGAGGCAGGGACAGGATCTGTGCATGCTCTGGATCTGAGCTGCCCTGAGCTCAGCACCAGCCCTCCCTGCTGGGGCAGGGTCTCCGAGTTGTGGGAAAACCCTCTCCTGAGCTGTGATTCCTCAGGAAGATCCCTGGAACCACCTGGAAAGGCATCGTGGGCATCAAACCAGGAGCTGTTCCTAAGACTCAGCCTCCTCCCGGGATCTCCTGTGGGGTTGAAGGGCTGTGGTTGGCCACCGCCGCCTCGGCCCCTCGCACGGGAGCCACAAAATAATTAGTGGCTTTTGTTAAACCTCCAGCTCCTGGAATCGTGTTAGGTGGAAATCTCCCTTTCCTTAGAAGAGAGTCAGGTTTCAGCCTTCATGGCTTTAAAAAATGAACACTAGTCTCTCAAACTAAATAAAAATAAGACAAAATATATTACATTTTAAAATCTTGTGACATTTTGGGGACTGACTCATGAGTTTTGAATGTTTGGAACCAGTAGCGCTGCAATCAATTTTGCTGCTTCCTCGGATGATTGCTTTCAGAGAGGTTTTAATTCTACTATAAATACTTCAGCTTTACAACAGCAGTCTCAGTCAGATATGTAATAATACCCAGTTCTGCATTTCAGGTAAGGCTTTAAACTAAATTAAATCTCCTCACTATAGCTAATCAGAGATTAGCTTTGATCACAGTTTGTTAGCCCAGGCCAATCCTATTCAAATCCTCTGGCAGACCTAATATCAAGAGTGCTTTGTCCTGCGCTTATAACGTGAAGCCCCATCCCCAGAGCAAGGCAAAGGAGATTTTTCCTCTTCTACTTTTAGATATTTCTCCCCCCCCCCGTAGTGAAACGTCTCTCTGGGGCAGTGTGTGTCTCCTGCTGCCCTGGGATGGTTGGTGGTGGACACCCAGTGCTGGTCAGGACACTGGCTTTAGGTCTGACCTCTGCCAGCTCCCAGCCTTTCCTTGGGTTTTATTTCCTCCCCCTGTATTCCAGGGGGGGTGAGGATCCGTGCTGGGACCAGGAGGAGGTAATGGAAAGAGGAGTGGGGGCGTTTTGCTAGAGCCTGGCTATAGGGTGCCAATAACACCACCAAACTCAGCGTCCTCGAGTTCACATTTGGTACTCGCTGTTTGTTGCTTTCTAGTTTATTAAGTGTATTTTAAAGCAATGGAAATGGTGTATTTTCTCTCCCAGCACAAGGGGTGCCCCAGCAGAGTGACATCAGGGAGAGCCTCGGTGCAGCAGAGGTGACGTTCCAGCACCTCCCCGAGATGATGGGGGTCTGTGGGGGCTTCTCTGCCCGCTCCCTGCAGCACAGCCTGCACCTACATGAGTCTGGGGGATATGGTGTAGGGGGGAACTTTGCAGAGTAGGGTAGATGTTTGGACTTGATGATCCCCAGGGTCTTTTCCAACCTAGATGGTTCTATCATTCTATGATTCTATGGACACATGTGTGTGTGTGTGCCAACCCCAAGGTGCCCTGTCCTGCACAGTGTGACCATCACTGTGTTGGGGCAGAGCTGGGGGCAGCAGCTGGGCTCATTTGCTGAGATGCAGCTGCAGAATCATAGAATCATAGAATTATGGAATGGTTTGGGTGGGAAGGGACCTCAAAGCCCCCCCAGTGCCACCCCTTGCCCTGGGTAGGGACACTTCCCACCACACCAGGTTGCTCCAAGCCCCCTCCAACCTGCCCTTGAACCCCTCCAGGGATGGGGCAGCCACAGCTTCTCTGCCCAACCTGGGCCAGGCTCTCACCACCCTCACACCAAAGAACTTCTTCCCCAAATCTCATCTCAATCTCCCTTCTTTCAATGCAAACTCCTTCCCCCTTATCCTGTGGCTCCCCTCCCTGATCCAGAGTCCCTCCCCATCTCTCCTGGAGCCCCTTGAGGGACTGGAAGGAGGACCCAGCCGTTGTGTGGGAAGCCATTCTCCCAGCCCTTCCTCTCCTGCTCCCTCTGCACAGCACTTGTTGCCCTCCCGTAATGACTCGAACCAACCCTTTCTCCTGGTTAGAGACGTCCTCTGCTGCTGTTGTTCCTCTCTATTATTTATAGCCCAGTAAGTGTCTGAGATCACAAAGGCTGATATTGAGCTTACTTAGCTCCCCAGCAGTACTCCTCTTGAAACAATACAGTTTGACTGTTGCTATCGATTTTAGGGGGGTTGTGCGATGGGTTAGAGTTCCTTTGAGCCAACTGGTATATTAAGCAATCATTTCTATAGCAGATGACATAACTCCCCCGGCATCAGTTTGCCCTAATGGGCCTGGTATTACTCATGTGCTAATTGATTGGGCATGGAGAGGAGAAAAGCTAAATTCACTTGCGAGGTGGTTTTTATGGCCAGGCTCATAACAGAGGTAATTTGCTGAAAAGGCTCAGTCCCTCTCCAGTTATGTACCATCATCTGTTTCCTGCACTTCATCTCCACACCATGCTTCAATCAGCAATCCGGGCTCCGTTTGGGGCGCCCGAGGTAAAATCCCCAAGGATTCATCATGATGGAATATTTCTTCCTTCTCTGCATTGCTGAGGGATACACGGAGATCGGGGGCGTCACAGAGAGACCTGCTGTCTGGGGAACCCCCACCGTGGACCTCCTGCTCCAGGGTGGGCTTCAGAAACCCTTCAGAAGGTGTTCAAAAACACCTTCTTTTGAGGAAAAATGTTTATTTCTGCAGCAGGCAGAGAGCATTTCATCCTTGAAAGGTTTGTGTCTGTATCTTCTGTGCACAAATCTGCAGGGATGGGGGAATGAGAGCAAATCCTCCTCCTCTGCTGGTGAGTTTAAGGTGGTTAAAACCTTGGCTTGGACCCCTCAGCCCAAAGGCAGCCCCTTGAGACCCCCAGGTCTGTCCCGAGTGATGCTCGGCTGTGACGGGAGGAACCTGCTGAGCTGGGGGGGGGGGGGTGGGGGGCAGGGGGGGGGGCAGCACCCCCTGCACGGGGGGGGGGGGGGGGGGGACCGGGGGGGGGGGGGGGGGGGGGGGGGGGGGGGGGGGGGGTGGGCAGCACCCCCTGCTCAAGGGCAGATGCTTTCAGGCAGTCGGGGGAAATCATCTAACAGACGAGGGCTGGTGCCTTTGAAGTCATCAGCTGCCTGCCTGCAAAATCAAACCTGGAGCTTGGAGCAGCTTGGAGTATCGCTAGATCTTGGAAGAGATGTCAGAGGCTGGTCCTCGTTATCTCACCAAAGACTGATGGGTTTCTAAAGCCGACAAGGTGAGCTCGTGTATGTGTAACGGCACGTAACATCTAGCTAACCTGAAATTGCTGATTTTCTTCCCACAGCTGGAAGAAAGACAGTCAGTCCAGAGCGGAAAAAACCCCAAACAAGCCATACCCCAAGGCTTGCTCTGGAGCGAGCTGGATCGGGCTGTTGGGACTGACCGGTTGCACTGTAAAATTTGGGGCAGCCCTTTGTTGAGACTGGGGGTGGGAGGAAACCACCGAGATCTCCCCCATTGGCCCTTCTCCGGGCGGCACGGAGGATGCTGCTCCGGGGGGTGGCTCCAGCAGCATCACCCCCGTGGGGAGAAAAGATGCTTCTGTCATCATGGGGACGAGTGGGGAACCTCAGCAGGGACCGGCTGCGGCCCCACCTGCGTCGTGCTTATCTTCTGGGAGGGAAGTCTTGAGGGGTCTGGTCCCCATCTCCAGGATCTGCAGGAAGCCTGGGCCAGGATTTCACACACACCCCCCCCCTCACACACACACTCCCATTGCCTCCTCCTGGCTTTGCAGAAAGAAGAAAGAGGGTGACACAAGACAAGGGAGGTGACGTGGCACGGGATGCCACCCCCTTGTCACCTGGAGCAGCTGTGCCCAGTGAGTAGCCACGGGTGAGGGGGGCAGTGGTTTGCAACGGAGAGAATTTAGAGCGGGAGCTGCCGGTTGGGGATGCAGCAGGAAAACTGTCCCCCACCAGCGCCCCCCCCCCCAACGGCAGCCCCTTCGGGGGCGAGCTGAGGCCTTCCTCCGTGACATGGGATGAGGATTCCCGGTGGTGGGGGGGGTGCCTTTGCCCTCCGTGGGGGTTTGGCTTCCCCCCGGGACAGCGATGGGGCCGCGGGGCGGAGCGGGGGGGGCTGTCCCCCCGTGTCCCCGTCGGGGGGTGCCGGGGGGGAGCCGGAGGAGCGGGTGCACGGCCGGGCACAGCCACACGGTGGTAGGAGAGTCCCTCGGCGGAGAACGGTGGCCCGGGGCTGCCCGAGCCGGCCGAGCCCCCCCCCCGGCCCAGAGCCCCGCCGCGGGAGGCAGCCCCCGGGCGCGGTGACCCCGCGGGGCGGTGGGGCAGCACCTTCCTGCCGCTCCTGCCCTTCTCCCTACAGCCCCTCAGCCGCCTAACGCCTCCAGCCACCCCCTCCTCCTCCTCCTCCTCTAACTGCCTTCATCACTGCCAGCTGCAGGGCTCAGAGCGCTGGATGCTGCTCGGCTGCCTTCTGCTGCCCCCGCGGGGCGGGGACCCCCGCACCTCCGGCCCCCCCCGCAGCAGCCGGGTCACCGGGCATTTATTTGTCCCGGGGGGGGGTATTTGCGCTGCGAGCACCTCCAGCCGTCGGGGAACTGTTTGCTTTGGTCTGACCTTTGTATCTGTGGAAGAGACGCCGGCCAAGGTCAGTGTTAATAATAACAAGGCTGTTCCCCCCCCGCCACCCCCCCGGCGATCGGTGCGGGGCACAGCTCCCGTTTGCACCGACTGCACCTCGCGGTCCCACCGGCCGCGGTGACCTCAGAGACACCCGGGCTCCGAAAGGCCGGGTCATGGAGGTTTTATTGCCGCCAGCGAAGGAACTTTTCCTCACCTGGTGATTCGGTCCAGACTAATCCCTTCCTCAAACTGGGCAAACAGTTTGGCTTGGCTGCCCTCCCGTGACTCAGCGGCAAAATATTTAACGGATCGATAGCCCCGTGGCTAAAGCCTTCACAAGGCTGGCAACAAAGCTGGCTGCTAACAGGGCCATCGAGACCCGGCTGTTTAATTTGGGGTGAAGGGTGTAACTCTGATACCCTCTTGCACCGGTTACGAGAGGCTGTTCAGAGACTTCAGGGTGTATAAAATTTACTTTTATCAAGGAGATTTCAGAGACAAACCTATCCCCAGGAGAAAAGCAGTGACAAGGGATGCGGTGCCTCGGCTCTTCCCCGGCAGAGCCCTCTGGGAGGAGGAATTAAGGAGCATCCCCAGTCTCCATCAGCACGGGGCAGGAGGCGAAGGGAACAACCCCTTTCATACAACAACTCCAAATGCGGGCGTTTTCTGCAAAGGAAAATGCCCTCCAATTCATTTCAGGTTAATGAAAACATTTCACTGCAAGTTTGACTTCACATTTAGTTATACTCAGAAGAGATAATAGCCATACTGGGTAATGACCATACCTCAGAAGATTAAACCTCAACTTTTCATATGAAGCTGGAAAATTTCTGTTCATTTCTGGGAAGACTTTGGCAATGAAGGGAGATCTACAAAGTCCTGGTTTAGCTTTGAAGAGGCCCCAAAGGAGCAGGATGGGGCTGCTGGAGCTTGGGCTCCCCATGCTCCCCAAGCTGTGGGCTCTTCTTTCTCCCAGCACCCATGACCCCCATGTCCTTGCTGGCACCCAAGCTCAGGGGAAGTGGGGGGATCACGTTAGTCCTTTGGCAGGCTACAGTAGAGCCATCCCATGTAAATTTGCTTGAAATGAAGGCCACAGTGTATGGCAAAAAAAAAAAAAAAAAAATCATGTATAAAATCATAGAATCATACGGGGTTGGAAGGGACCTCTGGAGATCATCTAGTCCAACCCCCCCACTGGAGCAGGGCCACCCAGAGCAGGTCCCACAGGAACGTGTCCAGGGGGG
>BJBW01004835.1:41630-52280 GCA_004320125.1 Scolopax mira
CTGCTGGTTTTGGGGGGATCCATGGGCCGGCAGGCAGTGGGGCAGAGGTCCCGAGCCCCCCGGCACCCCCTCAGACTGCAGGCAGGGCAGCCAGTTGCTGATTTTGCAGCGTCAGTCGCTCGGCAGCTCGCTTTGGTTGGCTAAAGGCAAACAGCTGTGACTCCAGCTCTGAAAGCTTCCCTATTACCTATGTCAACAATTTTATTTTTAAAACAGTGCGCAAAGTGAGAGGTGCATCCCTTATCTGGTGTACGGCGGCCGCATATGTAACACCATCATATAATTAACAGTCAAGATCATTTACATTGTCGCTTAGCTAATTTTCATAATGTTTTCTTTATTATCAGAGGAAGAAATTAACCCAAGAATTTATTTACATACTAGTCTCAAACAGTAACAGCTTGCTAATTGCCTGTTAGGTGATTAATAAGCTTACAGCAGATGCTAATGAATCGAGAGCTCACTGTTTCAAAGGTGCTCTTGCAGCATGCTTGTGTTTTGGCAGCTTAATTAGTGCAATAATTATGTACTTGTTGCTCCTTCTTTCAAGCAAATACTGTCAAATGCTTAAAAGATTAAAGAGAATTATATCACCGAGGACTAGCTGTGCTTAAGTATTCTGCTTTTGCTGACTTCCCTCTTGTTTCCAAAATGGGAACGGATAAATGCAATTATGGCGGCGTGTTTTTATGGGGTTTGGTGGCAGCGGAAGGAGCCAGCAGAGCCCCTCAGCAGCTCCTCACCCCATCATCTCCTGAGCTCATGGATCCTCCTCCAGCCTTTGCTCTCAGGAGCTTTTCAAACCCTGTTTTGAGCAAGGAAAGGGAGGTTTTCCATGTGCCGAGGCTCAGCCCTGGGTCCTGTGCGATGCAGGAGCTGGACTAGGTGGTCCCGTTTGTCCTCAGTGTTGGTAAAGCCACTGCAGGAGCCATAAGAGTCTGTATTTTTGCTGATCTTTCCCCAGGGAGAGGAGGTGAATCACCATGGAGGAGAGTGGGTGGCTGTGCTGCACCAGCTGTTATGAGTTTCCACCTTGAGGGCAAGGAAGGAGAGTTAAATCTTTCAGGATGAGGTCCCTCTTTGCCATCAGGTGTTGCTCATCTCTGCTATCCCCATGCAGCCAGAGCTTTGGAGATCTCCTTCATAACCCTCCTCTTGTCTCTTCTCCAGCCTGGGAAGTCCTTCTCCATCCTGTCGGCTCTCTCTACCACCCCTGTGGGTTTGCTGTCCCTGCCTGCACCCCGGTGCAAGTCAAGGGGGGCACAATCATCACCTTCCCCTGCACCTTCTCCAGTTCCCTTCACTACGGGAGGGACCAGAGCAGATGCAGAGGTCAAAGGGTGAGTGACCTCGGGTCCACACCACGGCATCGAGACCTTCCTCCGTTCCTCTCCAGCATTGCCTGCGCGTCGCTGGGCAGGGGTCTCTGCGCAGAAGCCCCCACCGTGGCCCTCGGAGCTCCTTCCCGAGTGACACCACCTCCTTCAAACCCCTCGCTGTGTGCACGGAGCCAGAGGGTGAAGCGATGGGACCGGGCTGCAGCCTTCTCCCAGCGAGAAGGAGGAAAAGCTGCTGCGGAGGAGCCTCTCGCAAGTGTCCTACCGCACGGGCTGGGGGTGGAGTGGCATCTGTGTCTCAAGGAGCAGGCAGGGAGAGCGGTGGAGTGCCACTCGACTGCTAAAACACCCGTCCCCGGAGGGAACGGCAGGCAGCCGGGGCTGGAGATCGCTCCAGCAATCTCCGGTTTCCTTGGTGACAGCCGGCATCTCTCGGCTGCAGAAGAGCTTGGGCTTGAAGGGTGGAGAGGAGCCTTTTTTTTTTTTTTTTTTTTTTTCCTGGGTATTACACTGTGTTATTGGGTGTAGGCTCTCAAAGGTTCTCATTCCTTGGGGTCTGAGGGGACGGGGGATGGAGGAGCCCCACCAGCCCCATCATCCTCCTTGCCCGGGCTGAAGGCATGATGGGCTCCTCTCTCCGGCTCCTTTGGCGGGAGCTGTTGCCATCTTGTTTAATTCTGGCATTATCTGATTGTCACAGCGCGTTTCTCTAGAGCAGGCAGCGTGCCAATTTGCTACTTAACCTGTAATTGCACTTTAATATAAGCTATCTCAAAAAAACGTATTTTCGGAGCAAGTCCTTATAAGGTGGAAGGACACGGCCCTTAGGAATTCGCCGTATCAAAACAAAATATATCGGTTTTCACCAGGAATTCACTATGAATGTTGTTGCTGATTTGTTGTCTTGAACCCTGGGAAACCCACGAGCCTTCTAATTTCAGCTGAAATGGTGTTATTGTGGGAAATGTGGTGCTTTTTTGGTTTGCAAAATGCAAAAAGGAAGCCCTCATCCAGAATAATAGCAAAGAGAACCGCTCAGCAGCGTTAATACATCTGCCAATGGCTGCTGGCAGATTCACTCTTTAATAACTCCAATTTTACAAATTAAATGCTGATAACACGCCTTACTATCATCCTGTGTTAGTTTCCCGCTGCAGTTGTAGGGGAGGGAAGGTATTCAATCTCCATCTCAACTCATTAATTTTAAAAAGTTGGCCAGAATTTGCAAAGTGTTAAGCATATAAAAATTAATGTTGACAAATCTTTGAGGAATAGAATGAAACAAAAGAAATCAATTAAGGAAACAGCCCGCGGTTATATTTTATAATCTAAATTGTGCTCAGCCTTGCAATAGGAGTTACCAGCAAACTCTGGTGCCGAGTGGAGACCTCAGGAGGGGAAGCTGGGGCTGAGGATGGAATCCAGCATTTGCTGAGGCTGCACAGACTGATGAGTGTCAGCGTGTGTCTCCTCCAGGCCTGGTCACCAGCTTGAGCATGGGTGATCTCCTGAGGGGGAGTGGGGCAATCTCCTGGGGGGGAGCAAAGGGAAAAGCCTTGATGGGCTTGGTGGGCTTTGGGTGAAGTCTTGTAGAAGGTGTCCTGATGCGAAGCGGGGGGTGCGTTGCGTGCGAGGGGGTTTGTGGGTGCTGGTGGCCCCGCTGTTTGCCCTGCGTACTGATGTTCTTGAGGGTCTGATGTGGTTAGAATCATAGAATAACGGAACCATAGAATCATTATGGTTGGAAGAGACCTTTAAGACCATCGGGTCCAACTGTTAACCTGCTGCTGCCAAGTTATTGCTAAACCACGTCCCGTGGTTGAAGTGGGGTGTCCAAGAGCTGTCTCCATTGAGCTATTGAGCTGCCATTTGCCATGTGGGGCCATGTCATGGCTTCAGGTCCCTTTCCAGGGGCAGAAGGAAACCCCAGCTCCCCTCACCCTGCTCTCCAGACTCTAGGCCATGCTCTGGAGAGGTGCAAGGCCCTCCCTGTGCTTCCCGGGCTGTTCACGCTCTCCTCCCCAAGCCCGGGCTCAGAACTTCACGATTCCCTTGGGGTTGCCTTTGCCACAAGTGAAGGAGGTTTGGAAGTTTTGGCTGACCACCTCCTTCATTTTCCTTCACCATCCCTGTCCCGAGGCTGTGCCCAGAGCTCCGGGAGCAGGGGATGGAGAGGGGACAGTGGGCACCAGCTCATCCTCCTCTGTCACCCCTCGCCGTGGCATCCCTGCTGAGATCCTTCTTGAACCGAGGGACAGTGCTCCTCTGCTATCAGTGAGTCACTTCTGCTTAGGACAGCAGTATAAATTAATTTGGATGTCTGTGTGATCCTATCAGTGTTATCTCGGGCTTTGTATTTTAAGGCTTCTGTGGCCTTCAGAGTAAATAAGTGTTTTGTCTGGATGACATATGAACCCAGAGGAGAAGGGTAAGTTGTCTTGACCGGCTCTAGCACAGCAGCAGAAACCCCGTGGGGTTTTCACCACCAGTTGTCTAACTGGACTAATGTTTTATTACACGCAGGAGGGTGGTGAAGGAAGCCCCCCCCAGACCAGCACCCTGTGGGGGGATCCTGCTTTCCCTTTCCCAGCCGTGCTCCTGCCCCCAGCAGCGTTCCCAGCTGGCTCAGCTGCCCATGACCTTCTGTGAGCTCCGTGAGGTGATGTGCTCAGATAAGAGCCACCTCTCTGCCTTGGTGTTTTACTCTCCTTTTCCAAAGAGAAAATATTGCATTCACCATTTTCCCCCCATGTATTTTGTTTCTACGAACACTTAGAAAGACCCGTAAGAATCTCAGAAGCCCATACAGAAAATACAGATGAGGAAGGAAGATCTTTCCATCCCGGGGAAGGGTGAAGGAAAGGATATCTCTATCATTCACTTAATTTTATTACTTTAAGTGACTTTATTACCTTCATTTTGCTTTCTGTTGCATTCCAGCACTTATTTAATAAACCCCTCTCTGGTTTAAATAGCAGTTTGGTTTTTATGGTAATGCTAAACTTAATCAGATGCTCAAATTAGCTTGAAATTAATTATATTGACAGCAATAACCCTTAGATCCCTCTTCTGCAGATCTCCTTCAAGGCTGTATTAAATGCCATTTAGACCCATTTCCTCGCTGACGGGGCCCTGTCCCACTGGCAGTGCTGGTGGCTGCTGGGACCATCCCCAGTGCCCGGAGAGGAGACAAACCAGAGATTTGCAATGTGAGAAACATCAGTTTGGGGGTTGATTCTTCTTTTTCTTAAGCCAACAACATCTGAGCTTCCTCCAGCATCCCCCAGAATGCAGTTTTGGGGCAGCCCGGAGGCACCACCTTGCTATGGGGGAAGGACAAAGCATGGAGGAGCTGTTGGAGGTCCTCACACAGGAGGTGGATACCCCACAACACTGAGACTGATGGTGTTTTCTCAGGTAGGACTTAGCTGTGAGGTCTGGCAGGGCAGGGGATGGGGGAAGTGACCCTGGTTGTGACCACCCAGTATCACCCTGGTTGCCTCCCAGCCAACCCCAGGGAGTCCCGTGGTGGTTGGGGGGACCCTGGCTACACCCCCCTGCCTGGGTGTTGGGGGTCCTATTGAAGCCTCTCGTAGCATCTCTCTGCAGCAGCATCCTGTAGTGGCTCAGAATCCTGTGAACTCAAACCAAACCAGGAGAGATGTCACTTCTCCCCCCGGGAATGCTTCTCCCTGGCCAGTGGCTTTTCACTGGTCCCGTTCGAAAGTATGTCAATACCTTGTAGAGTCAAAGAATCCTCTGAGAAGGTTTTTTTCCACTTGCCTGCTGGGGTCTGCCCCCAGCCCAGCGCTGGCTGGCTCTGCATACGCTGTGTTTAAGGCAGGGTTATAAGTAGGGTGATCTGAAGATCTCCCCATCAACTGGGCTTGGGGCCCTGGACCTCCTGGCTGGCCCCAGCTGCCCCGAGCACTCCCTGTCCCTGGAGGAGCCCCATTGACGAGGAGCCCCTGGGCAACACAGCCCCCACTTTGCTGTGCCATGGGTGGGCAAGCAGAGGGCTGCAGACCATCCCTGGTGGCCACCGTGGCTGGGAGGGCTCCAACCAGGCCAGGGCTGGACCCCCTGAGCGTGGGAAGATGCCTTTGCTCTCCAGGGTTTCTCTGGGAGCTGCCAGCAAGTATCACCAGGCTCTCTCCCCTCGGAGGGAGAGGATCCAACCCCTCCAGCGGCGGCTGCTGTCGATAATTGCTGCCTGTTGGTGGGAAGCCATTTGTTATTGATGCCAGTTTAGAGGTCTTATTAGCTTAGCATGCCTCATTGCTCTAAAAAAAAAAAAAAAAGTGAAATTCCCTGCTTTAACCCATGCCGGGCTGGCAGGCTGGGCCCTCTGGCCCCACTGCCCCTCCACGCCATGACCTTCCTCTGAGCCCCCCCGCCTGTCCCCAAACTCACAAGGTGTTAAACTGCATTAATGAGAGTGATGTGATAAACCCTGCCAGCGCCACACGAGCCCGCTCCACTCCACTCGCTCGCCCTGAAGCCTGATGTGATTTCTTTTTTTATTATTTTCTTATATTTTCTTTTTTTTTTTTTTTTTTTTTGCATTTAAATAGCCAGAAGAGTTTGTAATATTAATGCACGGTTCATTGCCAGCGAAATTGGGGCTAGGTATACACTCCACTGGAGAGCGAAGACAGCCTGATTCATAGAGGATTCCTGCTAAATCTGCTGTAGGTTCCCAGGGACCTGGAAAATGCATTATGGTAAAAATCAACATGACCTTCTGAAGGCACCGCTCGGAGCCTGGATCTGGAGTGCTGGCGCTGGAGCAGGACTTGGCACGGCAGAAACCTCCCCCATTGTTTGCATTCTGGCCGGATGATAGAAAAGTAATCAAATTAGAATTAAAAAAAAAAACCCAACAACACACACTTCCCGCCCCCCCCAGTCGGGCAGTATCTGCAGACTGTGTTAAACTTACATGATATATGTTACCGTGTGCAGCCAAACACATGCCCCCATGCAATTGTCATGTTAGAGCTTGTTTTGCTTTTGATTGGCTCTGAGGCAGAATAATATGGGGGCTGTAATGGAACTTGTTTTTCCTTTTGGAATGAATAACTCTTGCGGTAAAGCTGACACGAAGCATAAATTTGTTAAATTACATAAACATTATTGCGACCCATAAAATTCAATGAATCCTCGTCGCCTGTTTACTCATGGCTGGCTTTACTGTTTGCACAATGTAATTTAACGTGTCAATTTGCTCTCAAATAAAAAACATCTGGCCTTTTGACATGCCAAAAAAACTGCAGAGATGATCTGAGAAGGGAGCTAAAAGCCCGGGCTTTACATAGCAGTTAGCAAGGGGCTCTTAAAAGGAAGCCAATATCATCCGGATCAATTGATGGCCTCTTGGCAAACCTAATTCTGCAAACCCTGTAAGATTAGTAAATTTTATCCTAATTAAAATTAAGAAAAGCCACGGCAGGCTGGCACACGCTTTGCAATTACATCTCCTGCCAATATTGACATCCATTCTATTGGCTTTTTAAACAATCTTATTATTTAGTAATCATGAATAACAAGAAGAAAATTATACTTTTATAAGAGATTTTTATTCTGGACGAGCTACGGAGCCCCAGTAAATTAATTTCCCTCCCTAAGCCCCTTAGCTCGAGATTCTCCCGGAGAATCTCAGATTTTGGTAGTCGGGCTCGTAGGAACGTCGGTGTCCGCACAGCTACGGGCTACGGCCGAGCCGTAAATCTCAGCTTAATCCCTAATGAGCAGTAATACCTCCCGCTCCCCCCGCCCCCGGCACCCGGAGGATGCTGACCTAAATAACGGAGTTTAGAAGCCACATGTGGCAGAAATCCTCCCGCTCCCCCTCCCAGCCCAGCCCCGCCATCGGCGGCCGCTCCCGCTGATTGATTGAGACGTTTATGATTTGCATAGGAGACACTTGGTGTAATTAGGGATTACCCAGGGAAGCCAATTGGTTGCAAAGACGAGAGGGGCCACGTCCCGGAGGAGCCGTGAGGAGGGAGAACCCTGTGATGTTTCCCGGCCCTGGTTTTGCATCTCCAGGGCAGAAAGGCTGGGCTGGGGAGGGGGAATGGGGGTCCTCCCCGCTCCTCCTGCCCCGCTTCCAGGCGCTGATGGAAAACAAGCAGCCCCGCGCCGGGCCAGACATCGGCTTGGGGGGTAATTATAAACCTTCTGGAAAAATCCGAGCGGATCCCCGCTATGAAATCAGGAGGTTACAGTGAGTTCAGGCATTGTTTTAATTAAGGGAGAGACATCTCTTCCTTAAGGGAACGCTGAAATCACGTTACGGCCGATAGGAAAGATTTCCCATCTTGTCAGCGAGGGTTAGACACAGTTGTGCGTAAATAAATTGTGATTTCTTTTCACCCGCCAGGACAACACACAATATTTTCTTTTAAAGTATATGGGGCTGGCGGTGGTTTTACTCTAATCAAGTTCTTGGCATTTCGTACAGGCGTATAATGGGACTCAAGTAGTTGCACATTTTCTGTAATTGGACTCGAGTAATTGCACATTTCTCTAAATGATTAATGAACGGAATTAAAAAGTTTGAAAAAAGCCGCCTGCTACACTGCAGAAAGTGTAACGTCAGCAGGGCTGGGGGAGGATGGGGGGGAGGAAGGCTCTTACACAAATATTTCTGGGCCAGGGGCTGAAGGGCTACGTGATGGAGGAGAAATCCCATCGCCCAGGTGCTGCGGGTGGAACCGGACGGGGCTGGCGACGAGCTGCTCCCCGGGAGGTGTAAAGCACAAAGCTTAGGTGGGATTATGGGCTGGAGACATTAGAGAGATAACACGTGTCAAAGGTGACTTCTGCCAACTTCCATTTTTATCGTTCCTCGCAGCAGATAAAAAGAAATAAATAAATCCCAGCCCGTGGGTTTTTACCGAGTAGCTATTGCGAGATGGTTTCTGGTGTCTCTCCATCCTGCGAACGGCTCCTCTCCCCCCACACTTATTTTCATTAGAGGATGGTATTCCATGGGAGCGCTAGGAACATATGGTGCAAATCACTTGCTTTGGAACTCGTCTTAGGAGGAAGGAGAAGAAAAAAAAAAAAAAAAAAAGAGCCGTAAGATACCCATATGTAAAACCTGCCTGCAAACATGACAGGGGAAGGCTGAGGCCGCCTGCCCGAGCTTCCAATCTGGAGATACCATGACATTTGCTGCGCTGCCTGGAGGGACCCACCACTGCCCGGGGTCTACAGCCTGAGGCCAGATGGGGATGGAGCTGGGTGGGCTCGGGTGGATTTCCAAAAAGACAAGTGCACCCGTCTAAGCCCAGCTCTTAGTTTCTACACCCATCGTGGCGCCTGCACCCATCCACAGCCAATGCACCTATCAGGGCTCCTGCTCCATCCGCACCCAAGCGTTCAGCTCCTGTGCCATCTGCACCCAGCACTTGGCTTCTACATCCATTTTGGCTCCTGCACCCAATTTGCACCCATCTCACCTCCTGTACCTTGTTTGCACCCTTGATTCCTGAACCCATCCACACCTGGTATTCAGCTCCTGCACCCATTTCAGTTCCTGCACCCCCAGCCAGCAGCTGCACAGGTGCCTGCATTGATTTGCCCTTTAAAGCCGAGGTTTTGGTGCTGTGGCAGAGCGGTGCTGAGTGCCTGGGGCTTGTACCAACCCGGTGTAGGTGGCCTTGCCCAGGCCCAGGGAGCACCAGACCTTGCTTGGGGACCTGCAGGGCGCAGCATGGACTTGACAGTCTGCGGGCATGAAGATGTGCAATGAAATACAACCAAGAAAGCAAAGAATACTTTTTTTTCCTCCATAATTTCAGCACGATTTCATTTTGAATTAATTTTGATGCTTCGGTTTGCTAACGAGGATGAAAACCCGTCTCCCAGCAGAAAAATCCCTGCTCACAACCCACCCGAGGACAAAAGGGACATCCCTGTTGCTCTGAAACCAGAAGAAATTCGTGGCTTTGGGTTGCTAAATGGAAGGGTTCGGTGTAGGAGATGGGCAGCCCCGTCAGCAAAAGCAGCTCGGTGAGTGCGTGGGTCCAGGCTGGGACCACGGGAGGGGACACCGGGTGCCAGCGCTGACCCTCTCCCTCCCGCTGCCAAGTCTGCAGCCTCCCCTGCCCTGCCTGGAAATGATCCTTCTTGTCTTGTTTTGCTGTAGTTTTTGGCCGACGGCGGGTCCTGCTGGTTCCTGAGCGGCGCTCAGAGGCGTTGGCATTTTTTGCTGTCTGTCAGAGCAGGAGTTGCAGAATGGGGGGGCGGGGGGGGGGAAGGGGGGAGGACGGGGAGTCCTGGGGGTTTTGTTTCCCAGATGTGCCGAGAATTACTCTCAGTCAAGAGACCTTTCTGCTCCCAGCATTCAGGCGTTGTTGGGGGAAAAAAAAAAACCTCACAACATTCTGAGATGAAAGATGATGGTTTAAATTAGGGAAGAAGTGTTTTGGAAAAAAAAAAAATAATAAGAAATGTGCTAAAGGCTTTGCTTGGCGCCTGCCGTGCCCGAGGGGCTCCGGGCCAGCGCTGAGCAGCCGAGCTGGAAACTGGTTTGATGTGGAGAGGGGGAAGCACCAGGCAGGGGAGAGTTGTTGCACCTTGGACCGGGGGTGTGTGTGTGTAAAACTTGACGTCTGCACCCCCCTCCCGGGCTGTTCCAGCGGGGACAGCCCCAGCCGGGACGGACCCCGCAGGGAGCGGCGGGAGCTGTGGGGCGGGATGCGTGTCCTGGCTGAAAACGCAGCGGAGCTGTTTTAGCGTGGGGGTTGACGGGGGGTGACTGCTTCCCTTCAGCGTAACCCGCAAAAGGCCTACAGGAGCGGGGATGTTTTAAATGCCAACGCACACGGAGCTGATAAGGCCGGAGCACGGCTCCTGGGAGCGGTTGGGGGGGGGAGCAGGAGCTGCCCATCGCCAGCCCGCCCCTTCAGGCTCCTAATTAAACCCGGGGCCCCGCAGATCCTTCCCCCCCGCCCAGCCCCTCTCTCTAAACACCGGCACTTGATGGATGGCCTCTTGCTTCATCCCGGGGCTGTGGAATCGGAGAAGATTAGAGGAGGTGCGTGGGGGGCGGCGGGCCGAGCCGCCGGGGATGGGGCCGAGCTGATAATAAGCCCCGAGCCCAGACTAAACGCGGTGGGGGGGCTGCTGGCCCCTTCCCGGCGGAGATGATGCAGGGTGGGCTGCCTGCCCCCCCGCTGCCTGCGCTCATCGGCACGTCGGGGAGGCGATGGGCATGGCCAGGGAGTGCTTGGGGAGGGACCTGCTCATCCAGCACAGGAGGTCCTGAGCAGCATCACCCCGTGCCCCGGGAGGTTCCTGA
>BJBW01004835.1:52429-65794 GCA_004320125.1 Scolopax mira
GCCCCAGAAGGTTCCTGAGCAGCATCACCCCGTGCCCCGGGAGGTTCCTGAGCAGCATCACCCCGTGCCCCAGAAGGTTCCTGAGCAGCATCACCCCGTGCCCCGGGCACTCCAGGCTCCTCTCACCAGGTGACCATCTCCTCTTGGATGGGAAGATTCCCATCAGGAATGATGTCATTCCCATGCTGGCTTTTGGCACAAGCCGCTTGGCCACGGCTGCTGGCCCGGGGACAGCGAGAGGATGGTCTGGGCATGTGGGGATGGCCAGATGGGATCGCAGGGTGGGAGGAAAGGTGCAGCTTTCAGCTCTCTTTGAGTCCCCTTTTCTGCCACAAATCAGCATCTCGCTAGATCGTCCTGCACTTGAGCTGCACAGGGGTGGCCACCGTCACTTGACGTCCCCACCGAGCTTTGAAGGTCACGTCGTGATGCCTCTCCCTCTTCATCACCCTGTGGGAAGCCTGAGAGAAGCCCCCCCAGCCCCACGCCTGCCCAGTGCCCGCCTCCTGCACCCAGAATTTGGGTCTTTTCCAGTACTCCAGGCCAGGAGAAGACATTTCAAGGGCAGCCAGAGCTGTGCCCTCTGCCACCACCGTGTCCCACGTCCAGGGGCTGCTGCCCACCCTTGGTGGCAGGTGCGGGAAGGAGCGTTGAGGGGGGGAAAAACTGCACTGAAATATCTGTCCTGGTGTGAGCTGGCAAAACCAAATAACAGCAGAGTAGCAGCAAAATAGGATTTATAATACCCTCAGCTTTACTCTCCAATTTCAGCTTTGAAGATGAATGTTTGCTGCACTGTTATTCATTTATACATTATTTTTCCTATCTCCTGAGAGACACTGTGCCTCCCAACACACACAAACTGCATTTACTTCTGGTTCTAAAAATCCTATCAGTTCTGCCTGGTACATGCTCATGAGCATTTCTCTGTATCTTGGTGTAAAGACCCAGCTCGGAAGATGCAACCCTTGTGGTGCGGGTTCACGCCAGGTGAGTAATTGCTCTGGAGTCCACAAACCACAGAGTTATTGTCAAGTTTTGCAAGATATGTGTGGTTCAGGTGGTTGTGGCTGCCCGGAGTCCCATGTGTCCCCCCCCAACCCTGGATGTGCTCGGCCAGGGCCACCAGCATCCCCGTGGCCACGCTGCGGTGCCAGCACCGCCTGCCACGCACGGCGTGAGATCCCGGGGCGATAAACCGTGGGTAATGTTGTGTTGCAAAAGGAACAATGAATGTAAATGAGTTGGAGAGGGTTTTATTATTAAAGGGAAGATTGATGGTTCAGCTATCTGGTGTGGGAAAAGCTAGTGTCCTTATTAAATGTAATTATCTGCAGCGCTAATAAAAGCTTGCCGGTTTCTCCGGGTCAGGCTGCCCTCTGCTTTAGCTGCGCTTCACAGACGGTAATAAGCAGCAGCTGGGAGAGCCCGCAGAGGAGTTTGGAGGAGATGCCTATCACACCAGGCTCTTGCTAATTGCTGGTCAAGGACGAACAGGGAGTCCATCAGGGCGGCAGTTAAACCGGCCATGCGGGACCGGGCGCTCGGAGCCGCGGAGAGGAGTTGTCACAGCGTGAGCGACTCGAGGAGGGGGAGAAGAGATGGCTCAGCCCAGGCATCCCCTGGGAAAAATCCACCTGCCTGGAGGAAGGGAATGCTGTTCCCAGAGCGTGGAGAGGAACAGGTCACCCTTGTGCCCTTGTGTTGGGCTCCTTCAGCTGGAGAGAGGCTCCTGGTGCCCGTCTTGCCCCGGGATGATGCTGGTGCAATAACGACGCTGGTGCCCTCAAAGGAAGGAGAACAAAAGCCAGGCTGTGGAGAGGAGGAGGCATCACCCAAAATGAGATGCTGCGCAGCGCTTTGATCTGCTATTGTTTTAATTGACGCCTCTAATAAGAATGTGAGATTCTGGATAAAGGATGCCTGGATCAACAATATAATGAGCTTTCCCTTCGGAGGAGGCGGGAGTGAATCTGCTGCCCGGGCTCAGAAACTGCCCGGCAGCGTCGGCACAGGCTTGGCCATCCTGGGAAAGCTGCGGGAGCAGGGAGCAAGCAGAGACAAAGGTTTCTGCTGGCTGGTGGGAAAACGAATGCCCTTGCCCAGCTTTCCCTAAAGAGGCATAAACCAAAGCAGTCACTATGGTTTTTAAGAGATGCTTCTGACCCGATCTCTTACAGGAGAAAACCTCTGGAAAAACCAAAAGGCCCCTTTCTGGAGCGCAGATGGTCCAACGTGCTGTCACACCATGGTGTTCAGCACAGGGGTGATTGAAGAGTGGATGCTATTTTTTCAAGTAGAGGGATGTTAGAGGGAAGAAGTGTCCCCTGCCCAATGGCCAGAGGCTGGGGCTGTGCTGGGGGTGGCGGGGGGACCGGAGTGCTGCATCTCCAGGGATGCAGGAGGCTTTTTGATGGAGATTTATCTGGGCCAGGAGATTTCCACCGCACCTTGAAGGGTCTGAGCCAGTGAGCTGAGCTGAGCAGGGGATCTGCACAGCCACGGCAGCACGTTGAGGATAAACGGCCCATCCGTGCCTGCCCATCATCATCATCCTTGTAAGTAACTCACCGGCGCAGGCAGCGAGTGGGGAGGAAACCAGGTGAGGCACAACCTGCTCCCGGGGCCGTGAGCCTTCCCCGGGGCTGCCCAGGAGTAATTGATGGCTCCGGTCTCCGCTCTCTTCAAACGGGGAGGCAAAAAAGGAAAAACAGCAGCAGGAGCCATGCATCGTTCCAGAGCACAGCAGTCCAGGGAGCAGTTCGTATCCCAAATTGCAGAGCTGCCTCAGATGGAGGGAATTTTCTTGCTTCAGATCCAGAGAAATCCCCCTTTGAAGCCAAACTTTTCATTTTAAAGGATGCAGCAGGGACCGTGTGGCTGGGCGTGAGGAGGGGCCTGAGAATTCAGGCAGAACTGGTGAATTCAGTCAAAACCTGCGAACTGCATCCTTTGCCTTCATTAAAGGGCTGGAAAAGAGCAGTGGTTGCCTGCTGGCCAGAGGGCTACAGAATCTGAGAAGCGCCTTCCCCCTGTACTCCCAACCATCCTGAGATGTGGACAGTCGGTGATTCCCTGGGGCTTCTCCCTGCAAAACAGGGGGATGCTCGGGGGGATGCCCGGCTCCCCCCGGCCGGGAGCTGGGAGATGGCAGCGGGGGGTTCCTGGCTGCTGGAGAGGCACTAAGTGGCATAAACCTTGCTCTGGTTGACTAATTAATTGTTCCAATGGAATAATTGCTATCAAAATCCTTCTCCAGGTTGTACAATTGGGCTTGTGGTGGCCCTGGGATGGACAGACAGACGGATGGCCAGCAGCCACATCCCCATGGTCAGCCCTGACGTTTTGGAGAGTGCCAGGACTGAACCAGGGCTGCCAGAGCCGGGTTTCGACCTGTCCTGGTTCCTTGGGTGGCAAATAACAGGGAACCGAAGGGGCTGCCATGATGGCTTGGGGGCAGCAGCTCCCAGGGGCGGGCTGGGGATTTCAGCTCGAGAAAGTTGGTTTTTTCAATTTTGCCTGACCGAGGACTAAATAGAGAGAATTTTCCCCCCGACGTGCCTGTAAGTAATTTCAAGTTGGGAAGCTATCATTTTTCTAATGGCAGCATTTGGGGATGTCATCAGAGCTGCAGGACCGGGTCCAGCTCCCATCAAAGCCGGTGGAAATGTCTCTCTGCTTCCCGCAGTCCCCACCAGGGGCTGGATTTGGCCGTCGTGCTGCTGTTCCAAAACACGGGGTGAACTCAGGGTGCTCCATAAATAAATATCATTAACAACGAGGACTGGCATATGCTTCCTTAGGTCCTCCCTGGCTGCCAGAGTCATTAACCTGCCTTGGTTTTCCAGCACCGTTTTCTGCACCGTTTTCCATCACGTTCTACCGAGGTGACGGGAGAGTGGTCTGAGGGACGATGGCAGGTCCTGCAGTGCCAGTGGGAGATGCTTCATGCTGGCAAGGCAGGGGTGGCCCCGTGGAAGCAGAAGCCTTTCTTCCCACAGAAATGAAGATTTTTCAGCCCACGGTCCACGTTGGCTTTCCAAAACCACAGTTCCCAGAGACACCCCAATCCCTAACCATCTCTCCGGTCTCACCTGGCATCACTCACATGAGAAACCCCTTTGGTCATTGAACCTGGCATCTCACGGCTGCATAAACCTTCTTTTCAACAGGGTTCTCCATTTTATACCCATATACTGGGGTTTTTTTGGATGGGTAGGGTTGGCAGGAGTCACAGAGACCAAACGCTGGGCGTTTATTCCATCCTCTCCCAGGGGATGGTGCTTGGGAAGAGCGGTGGCCGAGGTGCAGAGAGCAGGAGGGAGGATGCTGAGCTGCCTTCATCCTCGCGTGGCGGCCACCCAGCCCCGTGGCAGCTCACGCCGTTGGCAGGGAGAGCTGGGTTGAGCTAATGGTTATATAAAAAAACCCCAAACCCTTTCCTTCTGGCATCTTCACCCCCTGCAGATCAGGAAGGAAAGCTGATTTTTTTTGCAATTTCATTTACTACAGGCTGAAAGATTACTGTACAGGGCCGGCTCCCCTGTCCTCCAGCTAGTTAGAGCACAATGCTGCTTAAATTGTCTTTTTGATAACTGTTCTGGCTGCGAGAACAGAGGTTTCTGTGGGGAATTCACACAGGGCTGCCTTCAACTTCCCCCATCCTTCATATTGCAATATTACTCTTTACCTAGTAGAAGATATTCCTAATCGGCTTCACAAAAAGCAATAAAGCCTTTTCAACACTTCATTGGCTCTGACATTTAAGGCGTGCAGTGGGCAGGAGCGCAGGTGGAGGAAGGTGCTCCCCAGCCAGAGCAGGATGGAGGGGGGTGGGTGCTGCGTTTTAGGGGACATCACTCGGGGTGGCCCTGGCTCCCCACGGCACCCCAGGACCCCGGGCAGCCCCAACTTGCACCGGTTCAGATGCAAACCCAGCCAGGAGGGGCAGTGCCATCCTGTTCCCATGTGGCAGCAGGTCCTTGGGTTCCTCCCTCCGCTCCGTAACCCGTGAACAGCTTTTTCCCACCTCGGGAGCTCCCCGCTTTGTGGGCTGCAGCTCTCCTGCCCCAGCTGTAATGGCTTAGTTTTATTAGCCTGTGACTGCAGAGGCTACCCGTTGCCTACAAGCCCTGGGAGGATTGCAGCTGGAGTAGGAGTAGCGTGCTGAGCAGCCTGGCACGGTGCCTTTTCTCCTATAAAGCATCATGTTTCCAAATGGGTAATTACTGCACTGGGATTTATGCAGTACTTCCTTTAAGTGGTTGTGTGGGCTGCCATTCCTCGATGAATTAAAAAAAAAAAAAAAAAAAAAGAAGAAAAAAAATAGAAATGAAAAAGAAAAGGGAAAAAAAATAAAAAAGAAGGAGCTGAATCCAGTGGTGCTAGCGAGGCAAGGGCAGAAATGAGATCAGCTCGCTCTGCCCTTACCTGGCAATAATGGGAAAGTGCTCTTTCAATTGAGCTGTTCCATTCTTTTGCCCTGAGCTATGAGAAGTAGATTGGATGAAAATTATCAGGCTCCCTGTCTAGAATAAATATTCTTGAAATGGAGCAAGTCATAAATAAGCGAGCAGCAATATCCTGGGTTATGAAGATATAATTTCTATCTTTAATAGCTGAGTAGGCCCCGGGGACTGTCTGGAAGTGGCCTGCCTGGCCCCAGTATTGATGAGGGGAAAAATACAAACAAGCAAAAAAAAGGCTTTTGTTTCTTTAACCCTGAAATTATTGATACTTTGAGGGAAATAATGACGTGCTGCGGCTGAAACCTGTGCCTTCCTTCATTGCAGAGGGAAGCCAGCCACTCCAGAGGGATTAGCCAGGGCTCAGCCCCGGGTTTATCAGCTCGGGAAAGCTGCCCCAGGCTCCCACCAAAGCCCATGGCTGTGGCTGCAGCCCCAGCTGCATCCCTGGTCATATCCCTGGCTGCATCCCTGGTCATATCCCTGGCCATATCCACGGCTGCATCTCTGGCTGCATCCTTAGCTGTATCCCAGGCTGCATCCTTGCTCACATCACTCCCAGCTGCATCCCTGGCTGCATCCCCAGCTGCATCCCTGGCCCTCGGGACAGTGCTGCTGGCAGCCAACCCGAGGCAGGGATGCACATACCAGGAGGGAGCGAGGACCTCGCCTTCGAACGAGGGGCAAGGGGGAAACACACCCCTCCCAGAGAGAATTTCATAAAATATGTGTATTTATTCACTGAGCTGACGACAACCCAGCCTTTGGAAACTGCAAGATGGGACAATAATTAATAAGAGTTGCTTGGATGAAGCTCCAATTTTGATGGGATTAGTCTTAATGGTTTTATTTTTAAAAGCCATTTAATTACTAATCAGCTCTCCCTTACAAGCTAATTCGTGCTAGTGCTGGTTAAAGCAGTCTGTTAGGGGGCTTTTCTGGCGGGCAGCTGGGATGGCTCTTCAGAGCTTCTTAAAAATGGCCTGCTTTTTCCTGATCCCTGGGCTAAGCCGTCTGTGCCTGCGAGCATCGCTCCCAGTGCAGGGGCTGGGGGGGGCAGAGGGGCATCTGCACCATGTAACATCCTACCGAGGGCTGGGGGGCTCAAGCGCTGCACAGGTGTGAAAAATGGGAAAAATCCGATGCTTTTACAACAAGCAACAACATAAAGTATGCCTTATTTCTGCATTACTCGGTGGAACCGTGTGCCATCACCTTCGGAGTGCATCCTGAGCGGTGCCTGGGGATGCTGATGGGTGTCATTTGGGGGGGCAGGGGGTGGTCACCCCTCTGGCAGCAGGGGGGACCGGTGCTCTGGGCTGTGGTGCTCCTGACCCTGCTGCTCCCCGCCCCAGACAGCCCCAGCCCCTTAATTTATAACACAACAGAAGCCATTCCTTAATCTTTTAATTATGCAGAGTAACATGGGTGAAATAACTCCTTTCATTTCTGGGCCACTGACATGATTAAGAACTGAAGTCTACTGTTTTGGAAAGAAAACGGTGTAAATTCCCCCTCGTGTGAGATCTGTATCACCTTCCACCGAAACCCCGAGTGAGCGACCGCCACGAATCCATCACCCAAGCCTTGCTGGGGGAAGATGGCACCATTATTAAATTATATGTTTTTTTAAAAAACCAACACGCTGATCTGTTTCGTACCAGTAAATATGTGATTTACATTTAATTCTGAGTAACCTTTCCACGCTCAGTGAGGTGTGAAGGAATTTAATGACACAAAGCTACATTTATGAAGAGACCATTCATATTCATTAGGCTCAGGCATTAAGAGTCCTGCCAGTGACATCTCTCTAGCACACGCTTTATTGCTACAGCTTATGGGGGCCAAGAGCATCCACACCCCGGCACAGACAGACCCACAGACCCGGCACAGACAGACCCACAGACAACGTCATCCAGAAAACAAATAAGCAAAACCAGGGCTTGAAACTGGACATTCCCAGGTTTGGCAGAGGAAGGGCTGGGACCATCCTTCTGGTTTAGAGGAGAGGTTTGAGGTGAGAAAGGGAGGCCCAGAGAGGAATATCTTCATTATCTTTGCAATGTTTGGAGAGGAGGATGGACTGAGGTCACTGATCACTGTCTTTGAGGCATCCAAAAAATGAGGGGCCAAAGGAAAGCCCACCCCAGGGAGAGCACAGCTCCAACTTCTGTTGTAGGCGATCACCATGAGTCAGATTTGGTGGCCCAAATAACAGAGATTAGAGATAAAAAAAACCCCAAAATCAAGACTTGGGTTTCCCATTCTGGTTCTCACCAATATTCTTCATTTCTGGATTTGCTGCTGGTCATTTTTCCAGCTTCTTACCTTGGTCCCGGAGGAGCGGGGGTCGTTGTGGCTGTTGAGAGCAGGCGTGTGAAATCCTGGAGCCAGCACCAGGATGAGATGCCAAGGGAGCCACCGGAGCTGCCTGCCTGTGGCTGAGCCCCCCACCCCGCATCCCCCTGGGCAGGGGCACCCTCAGCCCCCGTGGTCCAAGGAGCCATTTTATCCCCTCCCCTCCCAGCTCCACCGGGACTGCCTTGCACCCCCAGCCTGGCCCCAGATGCTGTCGGGGGGGTGGGTCAGTGGCTCTGCCCACCCCAGGGCAGCCCAAGGGACCTTAGAGATCATTGAGTTCCAACCCCCCTGCCCTGGGCAGGGACACCTCCCACCACACCAGGTGGCTCCAAGCCCCCTACAACCTGCCCTTGAACCCCTCCAGGGATGGGGCAGCCACAGCTTCTCTGGGCAACCTGTTCCAGTGCTTAATATCCAGTGGGAAAAACCATAATGACCCTTTGCACTGTACAAATACCCCCCAGGCCCTGGCTGGCTGTGGTGTGTCTCTCAGCTGCTGGCACAGGGCATGGCAAGAGGCAACCCAGCATCCCTGGTGGGCGAGGGTCCGTATTCACCATCCATCTTCACAGGAAAAACACCTTTTAAAGCAGATGACATTGTGACGTGCCCACTTTCAAAGCAGGGAGAAGCAGCCTTACGGGCTGCCTGTGCTGCAAATGAAACATTAATTAATTTACCAGCAGGAAGGATATAAATAACTAAATCAGATGGTGCAACTTATTCATGAGGTCTTGATGGAAGGCAATTGTTATTCCTGGCTGTGCAGGTTAATGAACACGCTCTCCTTTTCCCAGCATCACAGGATAAAAATACAAGTGGGCCCAGGCGTGCCCGGCAGCTCCCAATTTCCCCCATCCTGCTGTCCCCGAGTCCCCGGGGGTGGCCCCAGCACAGAGACCCCTCAGAGGGGACACACGCTTGGGGCTGGGGACACAGGGCAGGTCGTGGGGCTGGGAGCTGGAAGGAGAAGGGGAGTTTGCGGGAGCAGGAGGGAAGATGCTGCCAAAGAGCTGGAAATTCCACCCATTTTGAGCAGCCCTTCCCTGGATATGGTGTCCCGAAGGCATGCACCTCTGCGAAGGATGCCTTTGGCTATCGGTCAGCTAAAGCTCAGCCCTACGGGGGTTACATCAAATTATTGCTCTTCCCTAATAAAAATGATGAGGTTGATATCGCTGAGGGTGGTAAACTCTCCAGGGAAGTTCCCGAAGGCCCCTGCATTGCCCTAACCAGAGCGACACAAAGTCCTGGTGCCCCGGGGCAGCCCCTGCCTCCCCCCAGGCTGGCACATTCCCATCCACATCCCCAAATGCCCCCGGATTTGGGCAGCTGGTCCCCACAGAGCCACAGGAACATGGCACTGGTGGAGAAAAATCCAGAATCAGTGCCCTGGAGCTGCAAACCCCCATCAGCATCAGGGAGGAACCCGGCTCCTCGCGTGGGTGGGAGCAGTGTGTGCCGCGGGACGGCGGGAGGTCTGCTGGTTCCAGGAAGATTCCTCCTGTTCTGCTGTTATTATGGGATGGGGTTAATTAAGAAGCACATTGCCCTCGTAACCAGGCCTTGCTTTCGCTTGCTGCCGTGACTCGGTAGAGGGTGACAGCTCTGAACAGCACAGCAGCAGGCTGTCAGCACGTAATTAGCGGTATACGCTAATCACAGCCGAGAGAAGAGGCCTGCTGCAGAGCGGGGGTCTCTGCTAACCCAGGCCAAGCCCCTTTTACATCACAGCAAAGGTGGGCATGCAGCTATCCAGCTTCAGATGTGGCCACAAACAGGAATCAAGTCCCTTTTCCCGTGCAAGAGCCTGGGATGCTGTGGCCAGCCATGCTGCAGCCTGGGGGGGTCCCTTCCAGCACCCCCCCTCCACCAGCCACCCCCCAGGAGGGCAGCCCCAGGTACTGGCATCACCGCCAGCCCCTGCCCTTGGTGAGGCCATGCTAATGAGGGCTCGATGCACCTCGGTGGAATCCTTCAGCCCACACCTCCTGCCCCAAGCGAGGGCATCCCGGGAGGAGCAACCCCCTCACCCTGCAAACCCGTGGGGCAGAGGGTCCCCTCTGAGCCATGGCAGCTCCTGCGCTGGCTCCGGCAGATCTCGCCTTGCTTCCCCTGGAGCAGAGATTTTCCACAATGTGCCGCCTTTTCATTTGCCAGTGCTTAAAAGGATTGGAAAGATTAGGAGATTTCAATTTAGCAGCAGGCAGGCAGTATGTCAAGCAGCTTCCTGCTCCAGAATAACATGCCCTAATCAATAACACCGTACCACAGCCCACAAAACTGCTCTAAAGTGAAAACAAAATTTTCTTTGAAAAGGGGGAACTAAAAAAAAAAAAAAAAAAGAAGGAAACCAAGCCCCAGCCATCTCTGCTTTCAGTTTCTGTGTGCACTGTGTACACTTGGTTAACGAGAGTTTGTAAAGCACAGGCCCATGTAAAAACTCCAATTGCTTAAGCTGAACCAACCCCTCAGACTGTCCTCTCTGGATTTACCAAAGCCCTGGTTTTACTGGCCCAGCCTCCAGCTGCTACTCTTGGAGAAAGAGAAAAACTGAACAGCCAAGGTGGTGGGTGTCCATCCCGGAGCAGCCGGAGCCAGCTCAGGGCAGAGACCTGGGCTGAGATGTGTCAACCAGCTTCCCTCAGCCTGGGACCGGTAACTCAGCATCCCTCAGCCTGGGGCCCAGTATCTCAGCATCCCTTGGCCTGGCAGTGGTACCTCAGCATCCCTCAGCCTGAGAACAATGCTTCAGCATCCCTCAGCCTGGGAGCAGTGCCTCAACATCCCTCAACCTGGCAGTGGTACCTCAGCATCCCTCAGCATCCCTCAGCATCCCTCAGCCTGGGAACAGTTCCTCAGCATCCCTCAATCTGGCAGTGGTACCTCAGCATCCCTCAGCATCCCTCAGCATCCCTCAGCCCGAGAGCAGTGCTTCAGCATCTCTCAGCCTGGAAATGATACCTCAGCATCCCTCAGCCTAGCAATGATGCCTCAGCATCCCTCAGCCTGGGAGCGGTGCCTCAGCCTTGCGGCTGCACATGTGCTGGCTGTTATTAAAACGTGTCGCCTCAGCCAGCACCCAGCGATCAGCTCTGAGATATCATTGTCATCCGCCGTAGCGTGACTTTTCTTTTTTTTTTTTTTTTTTCCTCCTCTCTTTTCACTTTGATTGGAATGGAGCCTCCTGGGAGACGTGAACTCATCGCAAATGGCTTCCCAGGGATGGGAGCAAATGAAATGTAACAAATCTCCATTTGCAATTTTGGGGGCACGTGACTGGAATGGGAAAGGGGATGGCGGAGCTGAGCTCTTCCTCGGTGCATTACCGAGCAGTTAGTGGCTGCTGCTGCTAAAATAAACCCTTTATCACCTTCATCCTTCATTTCCAGCGCGGCTAAATAATGTGGCAAAACGGCACAGCCCATCCCATTTAGCCCAGGACTTCTGCTTCCCCGACACGTGCAAGAGGGAAAATATTTTATATTTCTGAGGGAACAGAGCTCTGTAACGCCCTAGTCAAAATGAGACTTTTAAGGGGTTCTTATGATCGGTGAAAGCCTTAGTGATGTGGCAGAGCTCCCATGCCTGCTGAGCCCTGGCCATGCCACACCATGCCACGCCAGCCCCAAAGTCCCCACATTTTCACTTGTTCTCACACATCTCTCCTCGTCACAGCTCCCTGTGGCTTTGCTGGGGACACCGGCAGAGTGTCCCTCTGCCCAAACCCTGGCATTTCTCTGTGTGTGAGGCTGAGCCGTTCCAGGCCCTGGGCACAGCCCCTGATCACAGCGCAGCTGCCCGGGGAAACCAGCCTTCCCCTGGCCCAGCCCCACACAATTACTGCTAATGGGCACCAGCCCGCTCCAGCTGAAACAGGTTGTTCCAGAATGATGATTTTATTTTATTTTCTAACCTCCCAGCAGGATCAGTTGTGATTGTCGCTCAACTGGAGGCTAAACGGGGCCGAGCTCGCTGGCCCCAGGTGGATTTGCTGAACAGCCCTGTCACCTTAAAGACTGTCATCTTCTCTGCAGCAAAACCAAAAAGCTGCCTCCCAGCTGCTGACCAGTGACCTCCAGTCTCTACCTCACACAGCCCTGGTGATGCTGGTGTCCTACTCCTGCATCAGACCTGCAGAGGTGGGTTTTTTTTATTATTATTATTTCAGTTTTCCAAATAAAGCACTGAAGTAGCTGGTGCTGGCTCGGTGGTACAGATGTGAGCCAGACCAGAGGCTGGGCACGTAACTTGCTCAGGGCCAAGCAGCAATCCCCAGGCTGCCACAGGAGACAGAATCTGGCTCTTGGGAACACAAACCCACCCTGTGACAGTATTCTAACTAAGAAAAGAAGCCACTTTCAGTCATTTAATAACCAAATTTTAAAACAAAAAACAACAAACAAATCCTTACTGGCCTATAACCTTCAGAAGAACATCCCTGGAGATTCTCTGAGTCTGGCTCCTTGTCCCACCTAAGCAAGGATCTGGGCACAGGACCTCTGGGCTTGTCCTTCACCCCCTGCTTCAGGGTTTATTTGTGTTGTTTTTTTACTGTAAATGCTGATGATGGGCTCAAAGAGAAAGTTCTTCCTGCCCCATCTCCCTAACACCCCATGCAGCTCCCCCCAGCTGGGGATGGGGGACCTGGCTCCCCCCTGGAACCACATTGTGGCATCTCCAGCCCTTGGGAAACCTCTCCTCGTGTCAGTTGGGTACAAATTTGGCTTTTCTGCTCTGTCGGAGCCTCCACCTCTGCACCCCAGCCCCGTTCCCGGGGGTATAGGGTGCTGTGCAGGTCCACGATTGCAATTTATTTTGGGCTCTTAGTGGCTGACAAACCTACAGTGTTTGGGCCCTGGGGTTTTGGGTTCTTTTTGGCTTGTTTTATAAATATCCAAGCGGCTTTGGCAACCGAATGAAAACACTGAGCCTGACGAGTAACAGATGTAACTTTTCAAAAGCGTTGACTGATCTGTGGGGTTAAGTAGATGTGAATGCAAACACAAAAATCCCTGGGTTTGCATGCTCGGCTGGGGAAAGCCCCGTCCTACCCCAATTACTCACGTCCTGCCCCGGTGTCGGTACCTCCCGGGGCCAGCCAAGCTTTCACACGGCAGTGTCACCTCCCCAGGGACGGGCTCTGGGGACACATTCCCAGGAGGATGGTGGGGTCACCCCTGGTGGAGCTGGGACCCAGCTGGGAAGCCTGCCCTGGTCCCCAACCTGGTTGGGCTGTCACCCTCGCTGGGATGGCCCCCAGCAGGGGGTGCAGGCAGGGGGTGCAGGCGGGAGGTGCAGGTCCTGGTGCCACCTGGGGATGCTGGCCCTGGGCATGGGGTGCTGTGGGATGCGAGGGTGTCCCTGTTTGTGTGCTGGAATTTTCCATTTTAGCTGGGGCTCCTCTAACTTTCTGAAATTAATGGCATATATTGGAGAAACCTGCTCGTTCTCAGAGTGATAAGGCCAATGTTTGTGCCAAATGCCCAGGGATGGTGAGCAGAGAGGCCCTTGCTTATACTTATTGCTGTAACAACCA
>BJBW01004836.1:0-49176 GCA_004320125.1 Scolopax mira
GCTCTGGGCAACCCTGCTTTGGCAGGGGAGTTGGACTGGGTGATCTCTAGAGGTCCCTTACAACTCTGACAATTCCGTGATTCCGTGAAAACAGGGCGTTACACGTCTGCTGTGCCTGCTCCCAGCCCCCCCCTCCTCCGGTTTGATTTAACCGGTCCCCGATACAGACCGCGACGCTCCAACCAGACACCGCGGCTCGGAAACGCGAGGTTCTGCCTCCCGGAGGGATCTGGCCCCGACAGCGCGGATCGGGGGCCGGGACAGCAGGGAAGACACACGGCTTTGCCTGGCAGGCTGGGGGCACCCCGATACCGGCACCGCCGCAGGCCGGAAGCCTGGCCCCCCGTTCCGCCGCGAACCCCGTCGCCCCCTGCCCCGCGGCACTCACTGTAGGTCCTGCCTAACGCCTGGAAGAGCAGGTCCCGCTGCACGCTGACAGTCGGCATGGCGGCAGCCGCCTTCGCCCGCACCGCGCCTGCGCCACCGCCAGGTCCCCTTCGCGCCGCGTCGCGCGCCGGGTCGCCCACCGCGCTGCCCGAAGGCTTCCCGCCTTTCCTCCCGCCCGCGCCCATCGCTGCCTTCGTTCCCCGCCGCCACGTTGCCCAGACAGCCCCGTCGGTCGTTGTGGGAGCGGCTCAGCCCGTCTCCTGCTCTCAGGGAGGCGGCAGGCAGCGCGCCGAGCACAGGCAGCGCAGCGGGCAGTTACCGGCGGTAACATCTGTCGGCCAGGGGGCCCCCGCGCCCTCACAGCGGCCTGAGGCGGGCGGCGCGGGCGGCAGGTGCGGGGCCGGCGGGAGCGGCCCGGGCGGGACGCCCGTTCCAGCGGTCCCGCGGGGACACGGGAGCAGCCGGGGACAGCGCGTCTGCAAGTTTTTGGGCGGTGTTGGTTTTGTTTTTCCATACTGAATGCTTTTTTTTATTGCCGATACCTGTCACTGACAGGTGAAGTGCCGGGGCGGGGGGGAAGAGGCTGTTCACGCGCCGGTGTCATTAAAACCGAAAGGACTAACCCCAAATACCACGGCAATCTGACGTTCTCAGCCACCTGTCGTCAGGGCGTTAACCGTAAGGGTCTGAAGAGCGAGGGTGTGCCTGGGGGCGGGAAAGGCGTGGCGGGGGCCGGGGGTGAGGTAGAAATGGCGCCGGCCGCCCTCAGGAGCAGTGGTGGCGGCCCGTCTCGGCTGGCCGGTACCGCGGCCCCGGCAACGGCCTTCCGACAGTCGGCCGTGATCGGGTTTGTGGGGGCGGAAGGTACCCGGGGCGGGCTGCGGAGGGGCGGCCGCCTCCCCGTCCCCGCCCGCTGGGGCCGCGCCCGGGCCCCGCGGCCGTGGGCAGCGCCGGCGGCGGGAGGGGGCGCGTCCCGGCGCCACAAGCCGCGGGTGGCAGCGGGAGAGCGGCGCGGCGGGCGGCTGGGAGCGGGGCCGGAGCCGGCGGGTCCGCGTCTCCCTGCGCTGCTCTCACGCCGTCAGCATGAAGGTCGAGTTTGCCCCCATCAACGTCCCGCTGAAGAGGAGGTTCCAGACAGTCGCCGTGCTGCAGTGGATCTTCTCCTTCCTCCTGCTGGGTAACAACCTTCTACCTCCCTGTCCCGCTCCCCGAGAGAAAAGGGGAGAAAAAAAACCGGCTTTTTCCTTTACTGGTATCACCCGTGGGCATCGGTCTGTGTCACCTGTGGTTCCATATGGGATGCGAGGCAGCTGAGCGGCTCCCTGGTTATCCCCGGGTGGGCAAGAGCATCACGCCCCTGGACTTGGGGCTTCCATTCCTTGAAAACTGGATGGCTTTTTCGCTTTTTCTTTTTCTTTTCTTTTCTTTTTTTTTTTTTGGAGGGGTCTATTTCTTTCTTTGGGTTGTTTTTCAAAAATAATTTTTAAAAGCTAGTGACTGTGTTGCCTACTGAGATGCCTCCTAGGTTTCTGACAGCTAACAACATTTTACTGAATGTTGCCATAAAGGCTGGCACATGATTGATGGCTGTTTTCATTACCGGTTTTTGTAAAATAACTTTATATTCTGTAGTTCAGTAAAGTTCTCATTTAACTAGCTGATGAAAATTGGTAAGGATCATCAGTGAACTGGCTTAAATGCAACCACTTCTGTAAACTTATTAAAAACATCTTCCCTTGCTTTAAGAAACTCTTCCTGACAATTCTGCTTGGTAAACTTTTTCAGCTCACTATTTCTTTATAGTAAAATTTCCTAATAACTTAGTAGATTCCAATCACTAAACTCACTAAACACTTATTCATGGCAGCAGATCTTATTCTCATGGGTTGTTATCTTGAACCTGATAAAATGAGTCACTTGATAAGGTAAACTAAGCCTCAGCTCTCTGGGACCAGATCCATGGATTGTGTAAATTGGCAAACAGTTATTGAATAGTCTGTATGGAACAAAATTCTTCTGAGGTGTGATGTGACTGACTGTGTGTTACTGGAAGTGTTGGAGCGTTTTACCACTATCTGTGCTTTATCTCCTTTTTACAAGGAGAAGAGAATTGTGCACGTATCTACCTTGTGTATCTTGCAAATAAAGTGTCATTTGGATGATGGTCTTGAGTCTTTCAGACACTGCCTTAGGTTGCCTATATATAAATTATTTGGGTACGTGGGGGAAGCATGGAGTACCTTCACAGATTTATCCTTACCTCTTGGCTGTTTTGTGTTACCTCTAAACTGTATGTGGTTGGACTGTAAACAGCTTGTGTTTATGGCAACCTTGTAAATAGCCTGTGCTGCTGTTATTGGATTAGATCTTGGTATATCCCATTAGTTCAGCCTAATGATAATGCAATGGAAGTTCAGTGGCAGTAGAAGGAAATGATTTTTATCCTAGCCTGGTTGGTAATAATGATGCTGCAGAAAATAGCATCCTTCTTTGCTTACTAGAAGTGACTGGGCTGCAGAAAATCCACACTTGATGCAGTTCAGCTGGAGAAGTAGGCAGCTGTCTTCTGCAGGTGGAGCTGCCTGGGAATAAATGTAAAGGAAGGTCAACAAGGAGGTAGGTGGTCTTATGGCTGGTTGTGTTGAATATAGCAAGTGCATGTGATCATGGTAAATCTGTTTGCAAGAACACCCATATTTTGGTGGACAAATTGGTTCTTGTAATAATAAGCTGCTTCTGCTTTCATGGGGATGTTGCTCTATCGGAGTTATCCAGGGTGACCTTGTCACCTTAGGGGCATACCTTTTCAGTCATAGGACAGTTGGAGTGATATGGCCAAAAAGTTTCTCTCAGCTCCAGGAAAATTCAGATGGCTGAATCCTAAATGACTTAAAGAAGGGAAACACTGTAAACTCTTGAATTCAAAAGCAACACTTTCAAGTCATGCAGGGAGTGCCCCAGTACAAGTATTAATTCATCACAGGGTAGGATGGAGGGGTAGGTTGGTATAAGGCTGGACTGGAACTAGTTTATATGAGGCAAGACCTTATATAGATTCAATCTTTCTTAAATAAAAATATCTGCATGTGAAAACATGAACAGATAACACTGTGTAATGACAAATGAATCATATTGTAGATATAGGGATTCTGTTTAGAGCAGTGAATACATAAGGTATTGGCTTAATTCCTAAAGTTCTCCATCTAGATATGTGGTGAGGGGCTGTAGCTTACTAAAATGGACCAATAGGACTAACAAATGAAGTAAGAGAACTCTTAAGAATTAATGCCCTGAAAGGCAAAAGCTGAATCAGGTGATGATATCCTTTAAATCTGGGGAGTGACATGTGAAAAGATGATTTGGCACCCCGAGTAAGCCATAAGGGAAATGTGAGTCTGTTACAACTTGAAATCCATAATGTGACTTGGATGGAAGACTCTGAAAATCAAAGTATTGGTTTTATCTTCCTGTCTGAGACCTTTAAGAGTAACTTAATTTAATGTTAAAAGCACATTGTGTTGGTCTTTACCTCTTGCTCTCCAGGCTTGTGGTGGTGTAATGCTGTGTGATTTTCTGAGACTGTGGAACTGCTGATTGAAAGTGCCCTCTTGCTTGTGTGACTGAAGCCTACTCCCAAGCTGGCCCTAAATACATACATGCAATAGCTGTTAAAGGCTGTGGATCTCATCCCCATTTGAAGAAAGAGCAAATCAATCGACAAACACTGAACAAATAGCTGCAGTAGCAGCCCACGAACAAGAAAGTTTGGCATCTTTGCACAGTGTCCTGGCTTGGGCTGGGTCTGCACTACAGATATGTTGCCTCTGCAGTAGAGTGTAGGCAGCATAAATGTGCCTCTGCCACAGAAGAGCTGTACAGATGTGCACAGAATTTCATTATGTACAAAAGGAACCTCTTTAAGATTCTGGGTGTAAGTTCTTGTGCTTCCCTGCTCTGTACTGCAAGCTGCCAAAGGTCGCCCTCCAGTAGAAAAGACAAGTTTTCTATTGTAGCAGTGGTTCTTCTGTTAGTCGTCCAGGGGCACAACACCAGACACCAAAAAAATGAGCTCTGAAATACTGTGATCTGTGTTTAAAAGCTTCTGGATTAGATGAGAGAAATGCCCATCTAACAGTTTCCCATCCTGTGCCAGCTGAAACTGCCGTATGGTTTCCTTTCTGATGGGCTCCAAGCGCAGCAGGCTAACACAGTTTAGGTACAGTTCCATGAAAAAGTCTTTTAAATGGGATTCTTGCTTTTTAAAAGAAGAGCAGTACCAGGCTGGAGTCTAGAAAACTGAAAAACAGGAAACACTAAACTGATGCTGTTTCCCACTGTGTTAAGCAGAAATCCAAAGCAGCTCCGGGCTGAAGCATAATTTCAAGTCATTAGCATTTCACTGCTGAAACAGCAAATATACAAGGTTTTGCAATTTTGGAGTACCTACTTTGGGGGAAAAAAAAGTTGAAGCAGACAATTTTGATAGATGTAGTTTTATGCCTGTAACTACTGTTAGTAGAGGCTCATCAGCTTGAAGACAGTCCTGGGGCAGATCTGGCCATGTTCCACCCTCATGTGGCACCCACATTGTGTCTACCTGTGAGGCTGAGAGCTGACACCTGCTTGTGGGCTCTCTGTGCCCTTGTCCAGCCCAACCCCAGGCAGAAAGTCACCTGGAGAAATGAAATCTCCAAGCCTGTAAGTGCTGCTGGACCAACTGGGAGCAAGAGGTGATGTCCTGTAGGTTTGATGGCACATATGCACAAAAGAAATTGTCACTGTCAATGGATGCAACAGGTGTTGAGCGTGAAATCTTTGATTTGAAGCTTGGAAATAATTTTCCTAGAAGCTTTGACTGAATTAGTTTTGCTGCCATGAATGGTATGTCCAATACCCTCCTGGTTGGACCCAGTGTAGGCTCTCTGTCTCTCTCAGAGTCAAGGGGCAGTGATTTCCCCTCAGTTGGCATGTTCCCTGCAGGGGTGAGCTGTTTGCCTCCCTACTGCTCCTCTGGGGGAAGGTTCAGTTTGTATCAGGCAGGGGGTAGATCAAAGGGTTTGTTTCAAGGCAAAACAATTTAAACAAAGGAAAATCGATGAGATTTGGTTTAAGTGCTGTTTTGCAGGTGCTTTAGCATTTTGTTTTTCTTCCTCTCTAATGTACACAAATCAAATAACAGTGTTTTGGAGAAAAAGATAGAAGGTGAGTGGGTGAGCTTCTTTGCCAGCTTCCTGCATTTGATATGAAAAAGGACAGTGGAATTTGAGCATGTACAAAATCAAATACAGAACTAGGTAACTTGGTGTTTGTGGGGAAGTGTTGTCCTGGTCTAGGCAAAGAGAGATGGAAATGAGAGAGAGTTCAGCCCTATGACAAGGATACCAGGATTCTGTTTTGAGGCAAAGTGATGGGAGGGGAGAATGGTGCATCTTCTGTGGCTCACTTTCTAGATCCAGCAGTGGCATGCTGGTCTTCTCCTTACTGGGGACCTAGGAAGTGACTGTTGTGCATGCACCCCCCTGTTTATTTACATAATACTTAATAATACAATATCAGTGCATAATAAAGGTATACTTGAATATGCATGAAGCCACAAAATAATATGCTAAAGACATCGGTGTATATTAAAGTACATCCTGTTCTCTAGTGATTAAGCTGCTGTGCATGTAGGATGAAGTGCTTTGCTAATTTAAGTTGGCTGGAGGCAGTTTAGAGTTGTGGATCTGGCTTACACAAAAGAATAGAAAAGATGAAACATTTGCAACAGAGTGAAATATTGCTGCTGGAATAATAAGTGACTTAAATGTTGAGAAAGCAGGTGTCAGCGTAACGTGCTACAGCAAAAAAATAACTTTTTCCCCTGATGTGTGATGATGTTTTGTTATCTGCCACTGATTTTAATTCATCAGCTGTAGCTGGCTAACTGAAAGGGTCTCATTCCTCCTCAAAGCCTTTTTTCTTAAAAAAATAAAACCTGTCTTGACACCTAAGAAAACTTGGCTTAGCTCTGTGAGTCTTTGCTAGCAGGCTGGCTGGCATGGCTGCTTGTTTTTGTCAGCCTGTACTCGTCTATCCCTGAAGCTGATTGCTGGCTCATGGGCAGGGACTCCTGTGTAATCACAGGGAATAACAGGGTACTTACTGGTGCTTGGCTGACTAGTATTTCTAGGAATTCCTATGTTACCTGCATCTTAGGGAGAGGAATTTAGCCATGTCTTCACATATGTTCGTCTGTATCTCTGAAGAACAAGGACAGGGAAATGGCTGTGCCGCATCAGGTCCTGCCTTGGCAACCTGCATGTGAACATAGCTGATAGTAGATGCTTAAGGAGAAATAAAAGAAACAGGAAATGTGAAGACTACATTTGGCATGCTGTCTCAGAACTTGGTAATTAGTAACTTGGGGATTTGCTGTATCCAGACTAGTCAATAGTGCCTAATGCTCCCTTATCTGTAGTTTATCAGTATTTGTCAATGGAAGGTCTGCTTGCTTGGGAACTGCAACCAAATTCCAGAGTAAACGAGCCTATAAACCAGCTTCCAAACCTTGGAATCTGAGGTTTTGCATTTGTTATCATTGTAGTGTTGAAATACAGCTCCTTGTGTAGGAATGCTTGTGGTTGGGGCTCCCAGTTGTGACCAATAAATTAGGAAGGGACCTGTGCTAGAGGGGATTGGTAGGTATTTGACAAATAATGACCTCCTTGCTGCTTTGGTCTTGGGGATGGCTACCAAATTCAGGTGGACTTCAACAATTTTCCAATGCAATTAGTTTAAATAAAGTCCCAGTTTGTTATTTGCTGATGATTTTTGCTGGGGAGTTACTACGTGCCATGGGTAGAAAGTGGCAACAAGTTCCCCTGGTTCTGGTGGAAGGATGTATTTTGGCAGAATTGCACAGACTAGTAGGATCTAAACAGGATAGTACTAACATGACTTTTTTTCTTTTTAAAGGAGTTTTCTATGTTAAAGCTGCAGAGGAGTACTCTGCAGAGGCAGGAACTTGCTTACTCCTGCCTTTGCAGATTGCCTCCTCAGGTGCTGTCTCTTGTCTCAGGTCTTCCTTTGGTGGGGAGTTCATGTGCTGTATGTGTTATTTCATTTACACTTCTATGCAATTTTTTTTTTGCCATTTATGAATAATTTAGAAAGTATTTCCAGAAATTAAGGCTGACTTTATTTTTTTTTCCTAATGAAATAATCCACTAGGCAAGGGAAATGTTGGTGTGTTGGGGTTTTTTTTAATGCCAAAATGAACTTATGAATAATACAGAGAAGCAAATGATCATTAGGGATGAAAATATCATTGTGTGATTCTCTCTGTGTGTTCCCTCCAATGTTCCATTCCAAAGCAGCATGATCTGCTTTGCTTGGCTCTGCAGGGTCCTATGGGTTGTGCTCATTGGATTGAGATAAGTACCATGACTTCTTAGGATAGACCTACACTGACCAGACAAGGTTCGTGGCTTGAATGTCTAGAATCATAAAATCATAGAATATCTCAATTGGAAGAGACCCAGAAGGAGCAAGTCCAACTCCCTGCTCCTTGAAAGACTGCCTAAAACTAAAACTAGTGACTGAGTGTCATCCCGTAATGGGAGGCTTTTCTTGTAGTGAACAGTCTTAGCTTTGGCAGCCCTCACAGTAGATATTTAATATTTTTGACTCCTTAGTAACTGTGAATGCATTCAGAGCTCCTTATTTCTGGGGCCACCTGTATTTCCCTATCCAATTTGCTGGTTTCCTACTTCCTGTCTCTGTGGTATTTAACATTGCCCACCACTGCAAACTCAGAACTGATGTAATGAGTGAAGCATCAAACAGCATTGGGCAGGATGGCTGCCGGTACTGCTAGCTAAAACTATATATAATATTTTTCATCCATTTCTTGCAACAGATGAGTATCCACATGTTGTAAATGGGGGGAAATGGGAACATGAAGGAAAATGAACTTGACAATGTTGGCTGGCAAACCAGATGTTCAGAGTCCCATGGCAGTGATTTATCTTTTAATTCATATTGCTTCCCTTTCATCTCCAATGTTCCAGTCCACCACAGGTGTATTTTCAAAGCTTTAATTCAAGTTCAAGTAAAAAAAAATTGCTTGCAGTGTACACTGGAACTACATCCAAGGAAGCCATGACACAGTAAAGTGATGAATTCCCAGTTATTCACCTTTTGCCTGGAATTTATTTATGAATTGGTAAGATGGTTTCCATTTATTTGCTCATTGTCTCCTCTGTAGGAGGAAACACTGGTCTTACATTTTTAGGCTTATTGGTTTTAAGTCATCAGTGTTTAACTCCTCTTGCAGGCTGTTAATGCATTGAAATAATAAGGAAGTATGATAAAAGGAATTTGCTTTGTGTGTCTCATTGCAAATGCAATAATAAATCAGCTTAGTCCTACAAGATGCTGAACTCCCCTTAGGACATGCTGAAAGCATACTTATCTGCCCATACCTTACAAGTACCCAGGAATGTGTTCTGGCAGTGAGCTTGTTGATCTCATGTTTATTTGTCTGTATAGTAAAAAATAGCATTATCTGGCACTCAACTGCTGCTAATTTCATTAGCTCTCACAGCAAGGATGCTTTGTTCCAAAGCACTTTTCAGGTATTTGGCTAGGAAACTGATAGTAAAGAGACATGTGATTCTGCATTGAGCCAAAAGCCCTTCTGAAAGGAAGGGTGGGAGATAGAAATACTTACCAACTTCTGCATAACAACTTGAAATTAATTGATTTATGGCAATTAAAATCTTCTCATGGCTTATTCAAATGTAGACTGTGAACCTGGGAATCCTGTCCAGATTAGCATTCCTAGCAATTTCAATAGTTTCAGGAAAGAACAGGAAAATTAAGGAAATATTTTTTTCCTCAAATAATTTCAGTGCCCTTCTTTGAAGTGTTGCTGATTGCTCCCAGTGAGTGTTCTCTCCAGAGCAGTGGAATGGAGCATCATATGCCTTTGTTACTTGTCCTGTATTAACAATGTTCCCCAGGACTCATTGCACATTTGGGGAGTTTTACACATTCTTTGTAGATCTGTGGGCCTCAGCTCTGGTATTTTTTTCAGAGCTCTTATTAAGGTGCTTCTCTGTGCAAGACCAGGGTTGCCTATTTAAGGAGGAAGCAATGAGCTTCTGTATTGATGGTACTGAAGAACAGAATATCCTTCAAAACAGGAGATTTGATCCTACTTCTGTTTTAGTTTATGGTTGTTCTCTTCCCCAGAGCAAATAAAATTCCCTATTCTTCTGCTCCTTCACAGCCAGAAATGGGAATGTTCATCCCTTTCTTTCCTACTCAATCCAACCAGCAGCTTTGCTTGCTCTGTCTGCTTCTGGGTTCTGCAGTGGTTCTCAGTTATCCCATGACAATATATTTATTTCTACTCTGAAGGCACAGTCAAACTAGGCACGCAGGAGAGTTGGGTGAAGTTCAGAAGAAATAAATATTCAGGTTGGAAGAAACACAAGTGTGCTCCTTGGCCAAGTTAAGCTCTGGAAGTGAATTTCAGTGAAATTCAGCAGCTTCAAACTTGCCGAAGAAATCTCTCTTGAGTGAAGTTGATCTTAACTAGGATGAATGGTTTTTGCTGTTGGTCCATTTGCTTATTTCAGAGTCCTCAGTTTTGTGAATATTTATGTTGTATTTACCAAATTACTGCCTAATGTACTTCTGTCATTGTTTTACTCTGGTTCTATTTAATTATGTGTTTAGCTCAATATGTTTCACTCATGTAACTCCTTTTAGGACCTAACAGGATATTGCCTTCATGAAAGCCAGTCAATTGTGGGCCATACAAAGTACTTATGCTATGTAAAATATTGCAGAAAACCACTTGTTTCGTACAACTCCACCTGTGGAGGCTTCCAGTGAAGACTGGCTCCTGTTTTGCTTGCCATTGTATAAATACATGATCATAGAATCATAGCCTGTCCTTACAGGAGAGGTTCTCCAGCCCCCTGATCATCTTTGTGGCCCTCCACTGGACTGTACCAACAGGTCCATGTCCTTCCTGTGCTGAGGGCCCAAGAGCTGGATGCGGTACTCCAGGTGGTGTCCGAGCAGAGGGGTAGAATCACCTCCCTTGACCTGCTGGTCACACTTCTTTTTTTATGCAGCCCAGGATGCAGTTGGCTTTCTGGGCTGCTAGTATGCACTGGTGGCTCATGTTGAGCTTCTCATCTGCCAACATCCCCAAGAGCTCCTCAGGGCTGCTCTGATGCTAAAGCCCAGGCTCCCTTGCAAACCTGGAAATTGGTGCCTTCTGAATGACTCTGATATGTGAGCCTGATGCCCGGGAGGGCAGGTGAAGGCTGCTGAGGGTGTGTGACAGGGAAGGCAGTGGGTGGTTGCCATACTCAGCCAACTCACAGTATTGTCAGAGTTGGAAGGGACCTCTAGAGATCATCCAGTCCAACTCCCCTGCCAAAGCAGGGTTGCCCAGAGCATATCACTCAGGACGGCACCCAGGTGGGGCTTGAAGATCTCCAGAGAAGGGGACTCCACACCCTCCCTGGGCAGCCTGTTCCAGGGCTCTGGCACCCTCACCAGAAACAAGTTCTTCCTCATATTTGAGTGGAACTTCCCATGTTCCAGCTTGAACCCGTTGCCCCTCGTTCTGTCACTGGGAACCACTGAAAAGAGTCCAGTTCCATCTTCCTTCAACCCACCCTTTAGGTACTTGTAAGCATTAATAAGGTCTCCCCTCAGCCTTCTCCAGACTAAAGAGTCCCAGCTCCCTCAGCCTCTCCTCATAAGGGGAGATGTTCTAATCCCTTAATCATCTTTATTGCCTCAGTGCAGCTCCAGCCAGAGCTGCTGAAGTTGCTGCAAGAACGCAAAATTCTGCAAGTTCTACCAAGATAGCATTTCCTTAGGGAGTTTCTCTGCATAATTATTTCAGGTTGAGCCCCAAAGCTCATTTAATAAAACAATGTTTTCTGCTTTTAGGATGCATTATGCAAAACTCAATGCATTGTTATTGTGGTAGGATCTTTCAGACCCAGGTTAGTAAGAACTGTAAGTATTAGAACCTAAAACTGTGGTGTTTTCCCATAGCAGTGGTGAGTTTCCACTTAGAGACGTGTTTAGATGCCGAAATGGAACCTCTTAATGTTTTGGTTTTGTCTAATGCCAATCACAGAGAGTAGAACTACCATCCCTATTTTATAGCTAGAGAAATTTAAGAAACAAAAAGGGAAAATGATTGCCTGAAACTACTCCCAATAGAAAAGACATCTTGCTGTACGCCCCTTTCCCCTCTTTCCTAGCTCTTCTCCCTGGAGCACTGCGTCGTTGTGAACTCCTGCTGTCTCCATTCATTCTGCCTTGGGCAAACCAGATGCTCTTTATCAAACATTAGTTTTCACCCTCACCATGGGGAGAAGGCAAGTGTGTTGGTTCTCAGCTTATGCTTTTGTTTTATTAAAGTAAACCAGTGTGATCGGGGTTATTTGTCCAGTTGTGCAGTAGAGTAGGAAATACAGAGTGAGGTGATACACCCCTGTAGGTGTTTTACCCTCAGCGTAATAACAGTCACACAATGTGGAATAAGCTGAATTGAATTTGTATGCATTTTGAGTAGCATCTGTTATAAAAGTATTGGGGCTTGAAAGTCAAGGTCTTAAAAGGAGACAGGTGTGATTCATGCTCACTATGTATTGCTTTTTTGTCTCTTGTAGCAGAGTTTTGCTGTGGATTTTTTGTGATCCTGATCCTGGGCAACTTCTGGTTCCTTGCTGTTCTGTACCTGCTGTGGCTCTACCTCGACTGGGACACACCATGCACAGGGGGCAGGCGGTACCAGTGGGTCAGAAGCTGGACTGTTTGGAAGCACTTCAGGGAATACTTTCCCATTCAGGTGAGTAAATGGTTTCTTACAGAACTGTAAACATTGAAACAGAGACAGCCATGGGCATGGATAAATGTCTTAAGACTCGTCTTTGGTAAAATTCTAATACTTACTTCTGGGTGAACTTAACTTCTTTTTAAAACATAGGAAGTCTGAGATTTAGTGACAAAAAGGGGCAGTGTCTGGTTTTCAACTTGGAGTGTTGGGTCACAGGGTGGTACCTCAGCACAGTAAATGCTGAGACATATCTTGAAACACGTCTTTTTAAACTTTGTCCAGCTGTAAAATGGGACAGTAGTTTAAAGGGCTCAGAAGGAAACAAATTGTCATCAGTTCTGTGTCTTGTCAATGTGACATCTCCATACTTGTTTTTGACAATCCTTCTGAGGTAAGTATTATAATGTCCTCCATTGTCTCTGTTTTTCAGCTTATAAAAACTTCCGATTTGAGTCCAAAACACAACTACTTACTTGGCTTTCACCCCCATGGGGTCCTCGTAGCTGGAGCCTTTGGAAACTTTTGTACTGGTTCAGGTTTCACAAATTTATTTCCTGGACTTACTCCATATCTTCATATCATGCCCATCTGGTTCGGCTGTCCCTTCTTCAGAGAATACATAATGAGTGCTGGTAGGTAAAAGCAGACTGTCTCAGCTGTTGCTCTGTCTTATAGCTTCTGCTTCGAACGTGGGGTCTAATCCTGTAGCTATAAATGGTAAGCAATTTCATTTCAGAAGGATCAGCTTTGGTGCTAAATTAAACTTCTGGTTTATGGTGAACTGTTTTTGCAAAACAGTTTGAAATGTTTTATTAGTAGTTTTGTTAAACTGTATCATTGAGCTTTTTCTTCTTTTTGAAAAAAAGAATGCTGGTTTTCCAGTCAACTATGAGACAGCAGTACTAAGTACCAGTAGTTTACAAGAAAAGGACATTTTCACTTATAATGTTATTTAGTCACTGCACAGACACTTGTAAAACAAATTGAGGATTATCTCTTACCTGAAAGGCTTCAAGACCTACTCATTCTGAATATCTTTCTAGTCAGAAGTTAGTTACCTACTGGGGTAGGTACTGGACTGAGGTCCCATATTGCAAATTTGTGTAATTTCAATGGAGATGTAGACTCTAAAGATAGGAACCTTTTTTTTTCTCTGTTCTGAGTAGCACTTGTCACAAAGGGGTGATGCTCAGGACTGTTACTGCAGTAATAAAAGGTAGATAAATTTGTATTGAGTCAGTACGGTCTGGTGCACAAGACTAGGTTTGGGAGACAGAGATCTATCTCTTATTCCTGATTGCAACACAGATGCTATTCAACTGCTCCATTTGTAGAAACATGCCTAGGATGTTGTTCAGATTAATATCAGAATTGTATATCCATGTGTACTTCAACGTACCAGAGAATGCCCTTCCATGCAAATGTTATTTCTAAGAGGATTCTTTCAAGCTTGAAAGGATTGCAAAGGATCAGCAGTGGTGGAAGATGGCAGTTTTAAATGTTGCCTAGCCTGGAAGTCAGCTTTACACATTTTTGGCATCTTGACCCCTAGGAACAAGTATTTATCTGCTAGATGAGAAATAACTTGAGTACAAAGCGTGCTAAAGAGTAGTCAGACTTGTAGCTCATTTTTCACAGGTATGTAGCTGATAAAACACATGTACCTCTGGCATAATAAAACACTTGCCAGATCTTCCCTGTGCTGAAAGCAGTGCTGCTAGCACACTGCCTTGTCTCCTAGCACTTGTCCCCAAAGCTGCTGGGCTGTGGCTGTCCCTTTGGGGCAGAGGGGTCGCAGCACTTCCGAGCTGTGCCCTGTCCCCAGGCTGACATCTGGGCTGCAGCAGGAGGTAAAGCTGTCCTGTTGGAAGACAGCGGCTCTTGCTTTCTCTTCCAGAGAAAATGCAGGCTGACCTGTGAACAAACATCACTCAAATTACTTGTGACTCTCAGGTCAGCTGCATTTTGCAGAGTAATAGTGACTGTGAGGACACAGATGACAAATGGAAGTAGATTTTTTTACTGAGGTCTGAACTTGTTCCAGTAGCAAGCTATTTCCTTGGTGGCCAGCTCTCAAAACTAAATCACAAACCTCTTCCCTTTCTTGTGAGATTTTTCATGATCCACGTCATAATGTCCCTAAATGGGGGGTGGGGGGGGGGGAAGCCAAACAGGTAACAGGGGATGAAGTATTTGCTTAGTATCCAAAAGAGTGCACCTTGATACTAGCCCTGTAAAAAAACAAACAAAAAACCCCAAACAACCCAACAACACAAACTAGACTTGCTGTCTAGTCATTTAGACTATGTGCATGCAGCATAATACAGCTTCTGGGTAAATGGTACCACTATGAACCTTTGAAGTAAAACTTATGTCGCAAAGGACTCTGGAGGGGCTAGAAAGGGGATTTTTTCAAAGTGCCAGGTTCAGAGCAAGGTGTAAGTTGAAGTTAAAGGCTCATAGAGCATTGTCCCCCTGATTAGAAGTATTGGGATCAGCAGCAAAACAGGAAAGCTTCATATATTCTATTTTATCCTAAATAGATGGGTAAGTGCCAGGCCCTGGTTACTAGAGAATGAGCTGATGCAGTCATTGGGAGTGGTACAAGTGAGCCTTTTCTGCTCCTTCTGATGCTGCCGTGCCATTGCCTTAGATGGAGCTGCTGCTTTGAGGAGAGTGAAGGGGATCAGCCTGGCACTGTACATCCGTGTTTGAGTTAACAAGTCCTCTATTCATTCTGTTAAATCCTCTGTGCTTGTGTTTATATGCACCTGCTGTATGGCTTTAGCTGCTGCCTCTCAGCAGTATCTGCTGCCATTCAGCTCTTCTGTTCTCGGGGACAGAATCTCTCTGAGATGGAGTTAAATTGGTAGAGGAATACAGTCTTCCCTCAATCTCAAAACTCCTGTGATAGGCAAATAGTATTTATCTCATCAGTATGAAATCAAAAGACTTAGCTAAGACCAAGTCTGTTGCAGAATGAGGGGGCTGAACCCAAATCTTTGAACCCTGACCTGTGCTGTAATAATTTTGAAACATCATTTAGACATTTAAAAATTTCTTAAATACTACTGTACTTGCGCATGAAGATCCAATGGTCACTCTTGTAATGTTTGCTCCTGAAGGAATGGTTTCTGCATCCAAGGAGAGTGTCTCGTACGTGCTGAATAACAAAGGAGGCGGCCACGCGTCCGTCATCGTGATCGGAGGAGCAGAGGAATCTCTGAATGCACATCCTGGGAGCTTAACTTTGAACATCCTCAAGAGGAAGGGCTTTATTAAAATGGCCTTGAAACACGGGTAGGTTTCCTATCTGGGTTGCTGTAGTAAGCATGTTTTGAATACAGATTGATTCTTAAATAGTTCAGATTATATATAGTAAACTCAGGTAATTAGAATTTGAAAGAATTGCTTGTCCAAGAACGTGCAGATGTCTGGCATGGGAGACAGTCTGTCCACCTAGATCCAATCTGGGAGTGTTGAAAACTCCCTTTGACTTTCATAATTTGTAAGCAGTAGGTGTTATTAGCATATCTTGGTGTTATGTTTCAGTTGTTTTTTGCCCTAGCAAAGTGTAAGAATTATGAAATGATATCAGTAAACCTTGGCTGTTATTACTCAGTGTAGCAGACGTTTGATTTTCTGTTCTGTAAATTGAAGTTGTAATAAGATAGAATTTTCTTACCATTTTAAGCAAACAAATTTTTTGAAAGCTAGGCTCTGTTTTATTAAATTGCTGGAAGTGGTGGTCTCGGAGGATTTGTTTTCACCTTTATTCTAATTATTTTCTTTTGAAGACTGCTATTTGCAAAGGTAAGTTTCTGGGATTTTTTTTGTGAAAATCTGAAGAAAGACAAGCTTACTTTTTACTATCAAGTATACCATCTCTTAGTAGTTACACGTGGATGGCTTAGTCTCTTGAGTGACTTACACAGTAGAAGCTGTTGTATTTGTGCTGAACTGGTCTAGATGGAAATATTGGAATCAATGGCTTGTTCCTGCAAAAACTTTCTGAATAGCTCCTAGGATGATATAATGACATGAAAAGCAATGAGAAAAAAAATACTAGTCTTGAGAAGTCTGTAACAGTTTTATAAGCTATTAACTGGAAAAAAAGGGGTCTGAGAAGAGCTTTCTTTTCACACGTGCTAAATTTCTTTTGTTGAGAAACTATTCTGTGCCAAAATTCCAGGATAGTTTCTTACACTTATCATTAGGAGACTCATAAAGGACCCCTTCTCCAATGGAAGGTAACATTTTAGTCTAATTTGAAATAACACTTGTGTATTTAAGTTAGGACTTTAGTGCCTAAGTGAGTTTTTTTTCAAGTGAGAACCTTAGCAGTATCAGTAGTTATTATTTTTTAACCAGAAAGTTTGGGAGAATATTTAGATGCCTTTTTGAGCATGTCCATAAATGTCTGATCTGTCAGATCACAGAGGTTGGTGTTTATCTCTCATCTAAACTGATTTGGATTGAGAAACTAGATACACCTTGCACCTCTCATGGTCTTGATTTCAAAAGCATCCCCAACACACAATAACAAGATCAGGAAACTTACAAAACACAGGAATGGCCACTTCTTTCCTAATTATGTCCTTTGTTTTAAATTATGGTCCTCCTCTTAAAGATGAGGCTTTTCTAGAGGAGCCTTTTTCTTAGAGGAGGCTTAGTTATCTAGAGCCCTCCACTAGGGTGATAAATCACTGGGGCAGAGGTGGGTATTGAAACCTACACCTCAGACATGGTCACCTTAACCACCAGGTTACAAATCATTCTGGGTCTGAGCACCTGAAAGAAAAAACACTTCTGTGTGAAGCGTAGGAATCCTTACTTTATTTCCACCCAGCAGGGCTGTGGGGCAGTAGGACAATATGACTCCAGCCGTTACAGCTCTTGCAACACTGTTGGCAGCCCTGACCTCTTGTCCAAAGACTCTGCATCCAGTAATTGCTTCTGGTTTTAATATTTTGTTTCTAACCATGAACAAAATGTGAAACAAGCTTCCAACTCATGTGGAAGTGAAAGGGCGAGGGAGGCTTGTGGGAAGTGGGTGAGAAGAACCACCTGCCACTGGCACCCTGTATGTTTCTGGTGCTCCTCATCTGCAGCATCAAACAGCAAGAGGGGATAGACAATACAGAGACCAGGGACAATGGGGAGACCTGTGCTCTCTGGCCCTGGCTCCTCTACTGCTGCCACAGAGAAGCTGTGGTTCCTCAGCTATGAACCTGTCAAATGAAGTCTGAATATGTCAGCAAGAGCCCTCTGCACGTCTGGAAGAGTCATTTTGGTCCAAGGTAGAACATCTATCTGATGCGAAGTGAAGAAATCCTAAATACATGAAAGAAATGATGAATCAGCTGACTTATCTTTAGTTTCACAATCATAAGTTACTTATTTCTCTGTCTCAACCTCCTACATAGCATCTTGCAAAAGCCTTCACCAGATTAAAACAAATCCCACAGTCTCAGGATTCTATTGCACCACAAGATGTTCCTGTTTGTCTTAGTGTTGTAGTAAAATGTGGAGTATTTACACAGCCACAGTATGTACCAGACTTTCTGATATTTCCTTTACAGGTGGCTGGGTGATATATGCTCTGTTTGAGAACGAACCTTTGAGCAGATGCCAGTCAGAACAGTGAGTGGGAATGCTAGTGTTTGGAGTTCCTCAGGCTTGAGAAGCTGTAGAAGCAGTTCTTTCTTCCACACAGGTGGATTTTGGTTGTCCACAGTACTTTCCAGCCAGCTCTGTCCTCGATCTATCCTCCTCAGGCGCTCGGAGCTCTGCAGTAATTAATCCTGACACTATTACAGCAATGCCACTATTTTGCAGTAAGGGTTTTCTCAAAGATAGAATGGAGCTGAGATTTAGAAGCTAAAATAAACCACCTCGGTACCCTTCAGAGACTGCTTAGGATTACTGTGCTCTTCTTTTCTTTAAATGCTGTGGAGTATGATTTAATGAAACTAAGCATTAATTGAAAAGCATACTGCAGTCCAGGTTCTGCATGCAGTGGTGGCCTCTCTCTCCCAGAGGAGACAACTGCACTGATTCCAGCTGCCCGAGCACTTTGTCCAGGAGCAAGTCAGGGCCTTTCCTCCTGAGCCAATTCATGAACTGAATGAGAATTCATCAGGCTGTGCAGGAGCCAAAGTGAGTTAGTATCATTTCTGTGGGTAGGATTTGACCTCTTGTAATAAAGGATTAAGGCTCATGTTTTCGAAGAAGTCTGGAGGAAGCAGGATTTCACTGGGAACTGGACAGCAGAGGAATTTGGCATTGACTGTGAGGATGTCTGGTTTTTATCACTGTTTTTGTGCTGAAATCAAGTGCGTGCATTACCCCGGTCAAAAGGCAGGAGAAAGCCAAGATCTGGTTTTGATGCCACCCAGCTGGGAGCATTCTAAGGTTAACAGTGAGGCTTCTTTGCTTGCCAAGGGAGAAAATGCAGTGGTGGATAAGATCATAATCATAACTATGATGTACAATTATTCATTTTTATGACTATGAACAGAGATTAAAAGCTGTGATGGGTAGCACCCAACTAAATACTGCTCAAAAGCTTATTGCTAGTTATATGATGGTCACTTGTGGGTTTTTTGTTGTGTTTTTTTTTTTTTTTTAAACCCCAATCCCCCGAAGCAGCTGCGTGTCAGATGAGCTGATGCAGTCTAGAGCTGCCGAAACTTTCTGTGCTGCTTATTGTGAAACCATTTCCACGCTGCTGGTGTCATGTGGGGTTCTTAGTGTGGTCGTTGTCATTTTACAGGGCTCATCTGGTCCCAGTGTTTTCCTTTGGTGAAAATGAACTATTCAAGCAAGTAGCAAACCCCAAAGGTTCCCGGCTCAGAAACATACAGGAGAAGCTGCAAAAGATAATGGGCTTTGCCCTACCGCTGTTTCATGCTAGAGGAGTATTTCAATACAGCTTTGGCTTAATACCTTACAGGCAACCCATTCATACTGTTGGTAAGTTCCCTGTACCTTTTCTAATGCTTTTGCAAATGTTTAAAAATGCATGTTCCAACAGAAGCAATTGGTTACTGTGCATCTAAAGCAAGTATGTGGGGTTTAAAAATAAATTTTTCTTTTTTTTTATTCCTGTCCTTCCTCAATTAAAAGGAGGGATTCTCTTCTCCCTTTCCCCTTTCTGTCCCAGGCCAAATCTTATTCTTCGTTTGCAGTTATTCCCAGGCTTCTATCCTCACCAGTCCTCAGGGAAACCTGAGTTTATCTGGTCTGTAGCAGAAGGCTGCCACAGCTCTGGAGCTGCTGCTGTGGATTCTGGATGCTGCAGTTAAGATGCCCAGCACCTTCATTTCGGAGCCCTGCAGAGAAGCAGCAGTCAGGTGTCTCAGCTGATACACGGTCACTGCAGTGGTGCTCCAGAGCAAGGCAGTCCTGACCTGGTGCCCAGCAGGATGGGAGAGATGGAGGAGGGAAGGGAGAGGGCACTGTGTGTCAGCTCTGCCATAGCCCTTCAACAGGCTGCTGCTTTGGTGACATCACAGCTCCCTGGAGTGTTTCCTTCCCCTTCAGGTTTTTTCCCCAAGGAAAGATCCATTGTTTAATCAAGAGCACTCATGCCATGTCGACAGGTAGTTCAGTGGAGACTTTTTTTTTTCCCCAAAAAGCTTTCATCCCTCATTGTCTATTCTCACTGGAGTATAGTACTGAATGTCTTCTGGTTTTTTTTTTTTAATGACTTGAACTAGTGCTATTGACAACCACACCTTAAAAAAAAAAAGTTGCGCTGGGCATCATGCAAAGGGAATAGCTGGCTGTCTGTATATTTTGGATAAATCATTTTTAGGTTCTGAGCTGAGTGAACTAATGAAGTGCATTTCTAGAGAAAAGTATATTGAGCTTTTCTGATAATCCATAAGGGACATTTTAAGAAGGCCCTCCCTTTAGTGGAGGGATGATTTGATTTTAGTATGGCTCAAATAAAAATGTTTTAGACTAAAATGTAGCTATTTTTATGTTAAATTTCATGCAGCTCTGTACCTTAGCAGTGCATATAGCTAGATGTTTTAGAAAAGACTTAATTTTTGAAGCCCACATTGTACACAGGCAGGCTAAAAATATCAGTTATTTTAAAGCCAAAAAGTTTTCAAAGCACTGGAATGAGAGAATGTATTTTCTGCAGTTTTCCTTGGGCTGATGACATCAAGACTGTTCTGAAGCTTAAAATGTCTTTCACCTTGGGGCAGATCTTCATTATTGTAGTATTTATTGCAAGGACAGAAGTGATCCATGGATAAATCATGGGAGCACTTCAAATCAACAAGACCAGAGTCATCCAACAGAACTTCTTGTGTGATCTCAAGAAATCCTTTACCTTTGATGTCTCTGTTTTCTCATGTTTGAAAACTATCTCCATCACCCTGGCCTCCTGGGGAGGGTCTTGGTCTGGTGCAACACAGCTTTGAAAGTGTTAGCTCAGCTCCTGAAAGCTCTAGAGTCATGTTGGGCTCCTCCTGAGCCGATTAGCCATGGTGACAACCTGGCTGGGTACCGGTGAGTTTCCCCCTGGTTCAGAAGCTGGGATTCCTAAAGCAAGGAGATGCAATTTTCAGCAAAACCAAGGTCTGTGAAGTCTGAGGGTTTGAGCCTGACAAGTGGAGTACTTCTGGTTTTCCTGAAAATTGTTGCTGAAAATGGTGGAATCAACTCTAAAATATTAAGCAGGTTGGTTAAAGCTGCACAGAAAATTAGAGATGAGTGTAGTTCCCAATTCCACAAGCAGTTTCCATTCTTAGAAGAGACCACTGCAGAAGGGCTTGGGGGTTGTTTGGTGTTTCCAGTCATGCTTCTTGAAATCCTGTGTTGGATGTGTATGGATTCCACCCCCACTAAGGCATTGCTCAGTGCAGGGCTGGGTTCCCACCCCTGGCCACGTAAAGCCTGAATTCCAGCAGTGTGTAGGGCCCGAGAGCTGTTGGCAGCTGAAGCTGCAACAGGAAAATGCAGAATCAGCCCCTTCGTGGTTCTGGCCGGGCTTCCCTTCCCGTTAGTCAACACCATCCAATTTGAAGTGGCAACATCTGCTGAAAGGGATTTTCAGGTGCCTTTTTAAAAGCTCCTGGAGGGTGCTCTTAATTCTCTGTTTCTCTACAGACTTCTCCTGTAATCTCGGTTGGGTCTATTAAGCTCTTAGTGCATCCAGTGCAATAACAGCTGTCAAAATCTGTGGTGATTGAACGATGCAAGGAAGTCTGAGATCATGTGAAGCTTCTCTTAGTGTATTGCAGGCTTTTCAGCCGTAGCTTTTTGCAGAGGAGGTGGATGCTGCCCTCTGGACTTCTGTGGAATTGCCTCCCATGTTCCTTCTTACTCTCACTCCAACAGAGGAGGTAGCAGGTTCTGCCTCGTGCCAGGAGAACACCTCGGTTGGAATGAGGCTTGGGGGTGATGGATGGTTCAGAGACACCTCCCAGGGTTTGAGTTACCTCTCCCTTGGCCAAGCCAACAACGTTTTTAGGGCTGGTGCATTTTAATTAAATCAGTTTATCAGTGTTTCCCTCAGACCTGTTCATGTTGCTGTGTGCTTGAGGGCACCACTGTCCTCTTAGGCATGTCCCTCGCCTTGGATGCCATTAGTATTCAGATCAGAGCAGAAAATGGTGAGAAGGTACATTTTGGGGTTTTTTTTAGATGCTATTTTGAACTTGTGGAGTACTACCCTGTTGGCAAGACAGCAGGTGACCCATGGGACTGTATGTTGAAGTGTGAACTGCTCCTTCAAGTTAGAGCTTAACCCCTTCCTCATTAGCTTTTTTACTGCCAAACTGAAACGATGCGGGGTTTAAGTTAATTTGCTCTGAACTTGAGCAAAAGGAAGTGGAGAAGCAGAGCCAGGGGTCAGGTTTGTGAAAGGCAGGATCAGGCCCCAGGGGAGAGAGAAATGTGCTGTGGTTCTGCTGCCTTGCTGGGAGCTGTGGTGGAGCTGCTACAGGAGAGCAGTTCCACATCAAAAGAGATGCTAATGAGGCTAATGCTGCTCTTTTGTTTGATTTACAGTGGGAAGCCCCATTCCTGTAAAACAGAACTTGAACCCCACCGCTGAGGAGATTGAACAGCTACATGCATTATACCTACAGAAACTAAGAAAATTATTTGAAGACCACAAAAGAAATTATGGGATCCCTGAGCATAAGTCTCTCATCTTCGAGTAGCAAATTATAATTTGTAATTCCAAATCTTGTGGAAAAAAACAGTGTATGCTGAAAGATGGCTTTCTTGCAATCGGTATTTTGCAATCTGTAATTATCCTTGTGTAAGGAATAATTTTAAGAAGGGATTATTAGATGATTTATTGATTTTTATCTTATTATTGGGGGGGGGGAAATCCTTGGGGTGTGAGCCTCAAAGCTGTGAGCTGTTTTGAGTTGTCCTCTTAAGTTCATCTGTACCAGAAATGCTAGTGAGAAATTCAACAGGTGTATTCTTACCACCATGGTACCAAGCCATAGCTTGAGCAGAGGAAATTGCCCTGGCATGAGATCATGGGCAGGAAAAGTAAAAACCTGAGAAATCAGTGATGAGAAGTTGAGAGGCTTAAAGGCACATGTTAAACGTGGCATCAGGTTGTTCTCTGACTATCAGAAAACCCTGCTGCTCTTCCACAGAAATGAAGGTGTGTGTTTTCAGGTATTATAAGTAGTTCATGTATAAATTCAAGAACAAATAGAAGCTTTCTGCCCTGAATAGTGAACCCTCTGTTTGGAGGGAGAACAGCATGTGAAGTTTTCTGTATGGGCTGAATGATGCGAATTTTTTTTTTGAACAAGCTGTGCTTTGGATTGTCAGTTTGGAAGATGAAGCAGCTTTGTTGGGTAGTTCCAGCCTCAGAGGGGATGCCAGGCAGAGGACAGGAGAAGCTTAGCGAGGAAGCTAGTGGGGGAGTCAGGTGAACTTTACACCTTGTGCAAATTCAAAATGATTGTACATTGAGTACTTTCACAGAAGGGAGAGGAGGCCAGTCTGTTCAGTCTAGTTCTGAAACTGCACCAAGGAAAGCATACCTGATGTGTGCCACCTCCTGCCCTGCTGATAGGTGTGGGGATGTATGTGGCAAGCTGTGCTGCAATGTGACACAGCTGTGCTTGCCAGGGTGGCATCAGCACAGCTCCGGGGTGCAGCAGGTTCAGAGGATGCTTTGTGTTCAAACCAAGTGCCTAAATTTGATGAGAAAGCATAGCAGTTCCGTGCTCTGACGGGACAAGTGCAGGCTTGTAGGGCAGCCTGGGTTAACTGCAGCTGGGTCAGTTCGGTACTGGTGTGCCCTGGGGACAGCAATGCTGGTCCCACAGAGGCACTGGACACACCATGTGCTTGCTGGGCTGCAGCTTCCTCGAAAGGAATGCAGTCAGAGTTTTGGGGAAAAGTTAAAACTGTGGGAAGAAAAGGTCTTTGCAAGATAAAAATGCTTTAAAGAAATGGATGGATGTATCTTGATTCCTGAGAAGTGGACTCCTAATGAACCAAAGCCCCAAAGCTGAGTAAATATTTGCTGGACAGAGTGGATGTACCTCCAATGACAGGTTGGTTTTCTTAGAAGGTCTGTTCCTTCCAGTGCCTGCCTGTCATTCAGAGGTGACCAGCACTGAGCTGCGTGAATCCTGCTCTTCAGATTCTTCTCTAGGATGCAGATGTCTTTTGAAGAGCCATGGCTGGAATTCATGATGCCTGAAGAAGTAGCCCCCTGACAGGCTGCTGTCAATGTGCCCACAATTCACCCCTGCTCTGCTTGAGCTTTCTTAGCTCTACGTGTGCTTGCCCTCCCTTCCCATGCTTTTGCTGCCTGAAAAAAGATGGTGCAGGCTTCTTTCTTCCCCATACTCTGTCCATCTTTCCCTGGGTTAAGATCTCTGAAAGACTATGTATGCATTCAAAATATTGAGTGGTGGCTTATTGTTCAGTAGAAACGGGTTTTAGGAGCAGGGCTTGAGAAGAGGAATGACTGTGATTGTGCATGTTTAACAGGAGCTTAAGATCAGGATTGTTTCAGCTCTTGGAAGGGCATGCAGCTAGGGAGGTCAAACACAGCAGGTTTGATACCTGGGAAGAGGTCTCTAGGGTCCTGAGGACTGTAGTAAGTGATGAGCCCTGAGTAGTCATTTTTGTTTACCTGGCTGTGTGAAGCTTCCTTCAAATTTGTTATTTTGCTGCCTGCCCTGGTCAGTAGTGCTGATTATTCATGAAAGAATTTGGAGTCTGTGTCAGACCGTTCTCTCCTAGATCATCTGCTCTAATGAGATACTTCCTCTCATTCTCAGCCTGCTCTTTACCTACTACTGTAATGATATAGGACCTCAGGATGTAAATTTTAAAAGCATTAGCATTGGGCTGAGGATGGGAAGTAACAATCAATTTTTGTTCATCAAATCAGCCAAAACTTCTAGGGAATGTGTGGCTACTGATTCTGGGGCAATATCTGGTCCAGAGGGTACCAAGCAAACAGGCTTGTCTCTGAATTCCATGAGAAAATTATTTGTGAGCTCTGAATACCATCCATAACTGACACTGGCAGAACAAGAAGGGATTGTGTTACTCTGACTATGGACATTTTCATTGCTTTGTAACACAGGAAGATGGTGGGGGGGAAAAGAAAATAAAATGTCCAAATACTTAAATTGGTTGCTCAGTAAGTTCTGCATATTGCTTATGATGGTCATTCTGAAGTGGCTTTTGTTAACAAATTGTCTAGTGCATCTGGGAGTGTTTTAAAATAGAGTATCAGTCTCTAAACCTGGTAGGCAGGGTCTCATCTAAAGTATTTGCCTCTGTGTTAGAATGTCAATTTGTAAAACAGCCCTGCAAGTAGACCAGTTGTGGCTAGTGCAGGCACCATTGCTGCAGCCAGGAGAAGGCTTCCCATGTTGGTTAGAGTAAGCACCAATGCAGCCTTCAGCCACAGGTCATGTCTGACAGAGCAGGAGCAAGCAGCTGGTAGGAACGGTGACACCTGCCTCTGCCAGCACCCATGAGGAGAGACAGATACTGCTCAGATTTCTGGTGGGATCTCCATGTTTACTGGGGCCTGCTTTGTGGTGTTTCTTTTTGTGCCTTTTAACGATACAGGTAGTCCCCATAGAATCACATGGGGTTGGAAGGGGCCTCTGGAGATCATCTAGTCCAACCCCCCCCACCGGAGTGGGTCTACCTAGAACACGTTGCACAGGAACTTGTCCAGGTGGGTTTGGAATGTCTCCAGAGAAGGAGACTCCACCACCTCTCTGGGCAGCCTGCTCCAGTGCTCCACTACGCTCACAGTAAAGAAGTTCCTCCTCATGGTGGAAGGTGGAACTTCTTACACTCAACTTTGTGCCCATTTCCTCTTGTCCTGTCACTGGTCACCACTGAGAAAAGACCAGCCCTGTCCTCCTGACACCCTCCCTTTAAGTATTTGTAAGCATTGATCAGATCCCCCCTAAGTCTTCTCTTCTCCAGACTGAAAAGACCCGAGTCCCTCAGCCTTTCCTCATCAGAGAGATGCTCCAGGCCCTTAATCATCTTTGTGGCCCTTTGCTGTACCCTCTCCAGCAGTTCCCTGTCCTTGAACTGGGAACTCCAGAACTGGACACAGTACTGGGATGCTGGTCATCTGTCTGCAAGGTGTAGATGCTCAAGCCTCTCTGCCAGGCAGACACCACCTCCCTGGTGGGCTTGAGCTGCCAGAACCTGCCCCTTCCCCTGTGGGTGAACATCTCTCTGCCTAATTCTGTTTACAGAAACTCTTGACACATCAGTCCTCAAGAATTGTTCCTGTTGTGAACTATAAAGCACGTTTTTACACTTTGTAACTTTTTATGGTACCTGTAATATATGAATGTCAGTTGTTTCCATGATGGCTGTGGCAAGGAGCTGCGAGATAATAAAGGTTTGTACCAATGTCTGCTTTTATTGATTGGAATTCAAACACACATCGTGTCTGCTGGGCAAGGCCTTCATCCCTTGGACCTTTGGAGCCTGACTGAACAGAAGAGGTCCTATTAGACTAGCTAGAAGGCCATGGTCATAACGTGCTGAGAAGATGGATGGATTGCTTGTTGCAGTCTCCTGAGGTCTCATCTGGAGCCAGGTTCCTGCTGGCAGCCCCACAGGGTCTGAGGAGGAAGGGACCTGTGGCAGGGAAAGGGTGGCTGCAGCAGCTCACAGCCAAGGGAACGCAGCAGGGAGGCTGGAGGGTGGGAGACTCCTCTGAGGAACTGGTGAAATAGTAGCTTTTGGAGTTGAATTCAACTTAAAATTCAAATGTATCCTTAAACTTAAGTGAAACTTGCATCAAGAAGTCCAAGTCTTCATATCTGTAGCTAAAAAGAACGAGCCCTGCAGAGGCTCTGCTGAACTCTAGAAACTGAGGAACTACATTGCTGCTTGGAGTAAAAACGTGTTGTGTTTGTCTGTGGGGAGGAGGAAAATCAGCCACCTTGAAACAGTGATGTATTTTAGGGTTTTTTCAAAAGTATGGCAATGTTTATACCAACAGCTGCACTGACAGGTAGGAATTCCCAGGCCTGGGAAAGGTTAGTTGTGTTTTGTTGCTGTTTTAATACTTTCCTCATGGGGTGATCCCATCTCAGCATACTAGAAAGGGGGAAATGGATAAAAAAGGATTGGTTTGAAGTAGCCTCATTAGACCCGCATGTCTGTAAGCGGGAGGTGTGTCATGGCTCATCAATGGATCAACATCACGTCCTGGTTTTGCTGAAATATTAAAAAGCAGCAAGTTATACCGGTAAAGCAAGAAGTGGAGAAGAACGAGGAATGGAGAGGAAGTGAACCTGCGCTCGTGCTGCAATCCTGCTCACGACTGCTTGTGATACGTGATGTTACCTCCGTACCCAAGCAGTGGACTCTGAAGGGAATCGGGTGAACGGAAGGATGTAAGGCAGTTTTTCAGCTGATGTTTCTTAAAGTTATCAATTTCATATCAGCTGAACTGGTGGAGCAGTGCCTGCTTTCCAGACCCCGGCAGCCTTTCCTATTCTTAGGGCATCTGACCCAATAGAGCTATAGAAAAGGAAGAGGGAAAAGGAGGAAATTAGTTTACTTAATGTAGTTGTGTGCCAGAGAAATACATTCATCTGAAAAAGTAACTGAAACAAGGTGAGGAACCCTATGTTTTATGGTTGCCCTCCATACCCTGGCAGTAATTGCACAAGCTTGTGGTGTTTGTGAAAGAGCCTTTTGCATTGCACAGAGGAAGAGGTTCCCCTAAAGCGTGCTGGGATCAGGAAATACTCGCTGCCTGTGTGTGTTTGGTTTGGCCACCGTCTAATCTGGGTCCTTTTCTGTCTTGGACAGCAGTAGCAATTACAACTGTTGGCCCAACACCACCTTCTCTTTGTGCAGTTCATTTCCAGTCGAATTTCCTACTGATACGAATGGAGCCCCAGTGCTTTTTGAGTGGCTATGATGAAATTTAATAAGCAGACAAAGAGCCTGGCATGTTGGCCGAGAGCCTTTCTTGGCTAACATGAATCCACAGGGTCTAATCTTCTCCTTCTGCAGTCAGCAAGCAATATTTAAGTGCAGAGAATAGGTTTGTTGACTGGAAAACTAGCATTTTTGCTTGCTATTTGCAGGGCAGAAACTGTGCTCTAAAGGCATGAAGTACAGTGTTTTCCTGGGGAATTTGTTTAGGACTAATTCTTAGATGTAATTTAAAATGCACTGAAGTAAGAGTCCCCATTGAAGAAGAACCTTAGTGTTTTATTTGTTGCTAAAATCTGTGCTGCTTCTCAAAGTGTGTATGTATGTTTGCTGCATATGTACGAGGTGGAACCTAATTTTTCTATTTAAAGCAAGCATTTTTTCCATGATTTTTCTCATGCTATTCCAAGAGTCCAGCTAAAACAAGGCAGCCTGGTGCTCTGCACCCCCGTGGTTCTTGCAGAAGATGAGTGACAGGCTGGCCCGGGCCCTCCCGATGGCTTGTGCAGAGCATCACTTCGTTGTGACTTGGAATGCGTGACCTCGGTTCAGCTCTAGAAGAACACCTTCCAGGTGAGCACGTTAGTCCCTACCCCAGGGGCTGGACTCTCACGGGGGGGACTGGTGGCCACAGTTCCAGTAGCCAGCACAGAGCAGCTGGGTGCTGGACCCTTACCCTGTCACCGTGCCCCTCGGGGGACTTTGGTACATCAGATGTGTGTGTCCTGATAAACAAAGGCCTAAGCCTCTACTGTTTAAAAGCAGCATTTTTTGGTAAGTCATCGACTCATAGAATGCTTTAGGTTGGAAGGAACCTTAAAGATCATCTAGTGCCGACCCCCCTGCTGTGGGCAGGGACACCTCCTGCTACACCAGGTTGCTCAAAGATTCTTCAACACCTCCAGGGATGGGTTGTCCACAACTTCTTTGGGCAGCCTGTGCCAGTGTCTCACCACCCTTGCAGTGAAGATTTTCTTCCTGATATCTAATCTCAATCTCCCATCTTTCAGTGTAAAACCGTTACCCCTCGCTCTCTCTTGATCAAGGGTCCCTCCCCACCTTTCCTGGAGCCCCTTTAGGTACCGGAAGGGGCTGGAAGGTCTCCCTGAAGCCCTCCACAGTCACACAGCACCGGCTTCTCCACCAGTTCCAGGACCCGTAGGAAGCCGGTGCCACCGGGGGAAGGCGCTCCCGTGCGGTGGCTGGGGACGGGTACCGGCGAGGCACCGCCCGCACCGCCAGGTGGCGCCGCTGCGCCGCGGCCCCGAGGAGGGAGGGGGGATGCGGGGGGACGCGGGGATCCCGTGGGATGGAGGCGGGTTGCGGGCATTGCCGCCCCGTCGGCGGGGAGCCTGCCATCCCGGGTAACGGCTCTCTCTGACCGGAGGGAGCTGGGCGTCGGCGCGGCCGTGCCCCTGCGGCACCCACCGCAGCCGGGGCTCGCTTCACGCAGCTGACGGCCGTGACCGCCTGCCCAGCGCTCCGGGCCCCGCACGTTTGTGCTCCTCTGCTGAGGAAGGTGCTGCTGCCCCAATGCGTTCATTCCCTCTCGCTACCTCCTCTTCTTCCACCGGCTTCAGTGTTTCGCCGGATTTTTTTTTTTCTCCATCTATGACTTTGTAGATAGAGATTTTTCTTTCTGAGGCTGGGAAGGGAGGCAAAGAAAGGATATCTCAAAAAAAAAACAAACCCAAAAAACCTCTGAAAGCTATTTGAAATGTATCATTGCTTTTTTTGATCTTTGGCAAAAAAGAAAAAAAGCCTCTGTGAAAAAAATAGTTGGAAACTTGTTTGTGTTATAGCAGGGTTTATTTTTTTTTGGTGTGTTCATCCCTTTGAGCCTTTCTCCCAGCCCGGGCTGTGTGATCCTGTGCTGGCCACGCTGCCTCTGACGGATGCTTTTGCCTCCCTCGTCTGAGACTTTCTGTTCCAGTGCTGCATGAAGTGAGTCACTTGGCTACTGCTTGACCAAAACGTTTGCCTGCCTGCCTTCCTGCGAAGCCTGAGGTGACCTCTCTCTTTCTTTGGATTCACGCTGTCCTCGGGGACAGGCAGAGAGAAGCGGGGTGTCTGGTACCTGTGCTGCTGCAGGTGTCTGAGACATGACCCCTCTGCTGCCTGCCCCATCTCCCTGATGGACGTCAGCGCTCCCTTAGCAGAGCTGGTAGAACAAGATGCAGCTCCACATCTCAGCCTGGCATCTCTCCTCAAGCCACCACTGAAACTCAGGCTGGCAGCAAGTGGCAGAGGCGTGAGGAAGAGGCAGGTGTGGGCAGGAATGTCTCTGGCTGCCACCAAGACTCGTGCACCTTCACCCCTGAGCAGCATCCCGGGAGAGCATCACTGTGATGCCACAGATGGGGGGGGTCCCAGCAGGCAGAATTTCAAGGGAACCAGGTTCCTTAACGTTTGAGGTAGGTGGCTGCAGGCTTAAGAGAAACTTTTGTCCATTCTCAGGCATCGGGGCTAACAGCTGCAGCACAATGAGTGCAACATGAACAATTTCTAAATGCTTATTCACCTTTTCATCCCACGTCAATTTTGCTTGCAAAATCTCACTTATGAGAATTCAAAAGACTTAGATATCTAATGTAAAAAAGTCACTAATGTGATTTACATTTAATTTTTTTTTTGAATAATGGTTCTGTTTTACTGCACCTGTAAGTCAGGTGGAATAAGAAAGTCTTTTAAAAACACGGAAGTTCAGTATCCTGTGCCTTGATTCTCAGCCAGTGGTAGAGAACCTTATTACATATTCTGTCACTGTTATCTCCATCAAACAAAGTTCCATCAGCTGGGAACTGGAGAGAGAAAAGTCTGTAATTTGTCCGTAAAATCTGCTGAGGTGGAAAATATTTGCTTAACTGTCACAAAATGCCTGGGTGGAGGAAATGGGTGTTATTGCCATAGCTGGGTTACCAATGGGATTGTATGAAATGCTGTGGTCCTGGCTGCCGCTTACAAATCAAGATAACTGGTATTGTTACCCCTTCAGAACAGGAAAAGCATTGTTTGAAATCCTGAAATATTACATGCCATTAATTTCTGGAATGAGCCATCTTAACACATTGTATTTGCACTCTTTTGGGGAATAAGCAGGACCTATGAGAACACACGTTGCTGGCAAAGGGCATTTTACCTGAGTAATGATTGCAAATTAATCCGATTAGATTAGACTCGAGAGAAACTGCAGTTCCCAGGAAATGTTTCACCTCTTCTGCCTGTAGGGATAACTTGCTGTTCACACTGGTTGGCTTTCTTTGGCCTATTGGTATTCATTTTGATAGAAACACACGTTAGGATTTTAAGCTTGATATGAAAATAGTGGTTAGGGGCTGGACTTCATTCTGGCTCATGTCTTGACATAAAAATGTCTTTTGTGGGAGGTTCTCTGAAGCTTCAAAGTTTTTATGAAGTGGGACACGGGGTCAAAGCTGACCATTTTCTCTTGAAATGAGGGGTGCGATACCTTCTTTAAAGCCACCTGCTTGTCATATCCAGCTTTTGTATCTGCCTCCTACATCCTGACAGCAACCAGGGAACAGCATGAGAGGTTTCTGCTCCCGGCACTGGGCGGCATCTCCTCCCTTCAGGCCACTCTGCCGCTCTTGAAGAGAGCGGTTTCCCTGCTGATGGCCCAGCCTGTTACATCAACTGCTCTCCCAACAGTAGCTGAGAGCACTAATCTGCATTACGTGGGATTAAACAGGCACAGTAATTAACTTGCATAAGCGCTTTAGCAACTTTTGGCCTTTGAATTGCAGCGTGTCCTGTACATTGCGGTGCGGGACCCGTGTGAGGTGGGGACAGCACGGGGGGAAGCTGGGGAGAAGAGAACGAAGCTGTGGTTTCAGCTGCAAACAACAGTGAGAGGAAGAAGGAAAATGCCCAAATAACCGTTGTCATTTGTGAGTAGTCAAGCTATGCTGTATACCTCGCAGGTGTGTTGGAAGGGCAGTATGGGCCCTGGTATCCACAGCTCTCACTGAATCCAAGCTACTCTGGAAGAAATGACTCCGTTTCTAGTCCTATGCTGTGTTGTTCCCGGGTGAGAAGTGAAGCTGTACCTAGGAATTTGTTCCTATGGTGTTTACTCATCACAAATCATAACCTTAACAAATTCTAACTTTTATGTTTGGGAGATTCAGTTCAGATGCACGCCCCTAAGGTGAAATAACATGCTAGTCGTGGTGGCCAGTAACTTCCCGCTGCTACTATCCTCAGGTTCTGGATTTTGCTCAGTGACTAAGCATCTTGTAGCCTTCAAGGTGTCCACCCCAAAAGGCACTATAGGGTGTACAGGGTGGACTACATCCAAAACAGGGTGCCTTTTCACCAGCGTGTGGCAGCTCTTAAACAGCTGTGATGCAGCTGATTCACTTCTGCTTTGAATCAGCTGAACAGCAGGGGAGGCTGAAATGCATTTGACTGAAGCATTTTCTCTTTCTTTGAAAACATGTGGTGTCAAGGGAGAGGTTTTGAAGTCAGGAGAAGTTGGGAAGGTTTGACTCCTCCAGCAGATAGCATGTTATCCTGGGTCTTATCTGGGAAGCTTGTTTTGGTTTTACATGAGGCAAAAGTAAGGAGTCACCAGCAGGTCAGCTAAAGTTTTCAAGGCTTGAGGAAAAGCGAAACCTTCGGTAAAAAACAAAGTACGTAAGAAAATGATCCACGCTTAAAAGAACAAATCCAAAAGTATGAATGTAACAACATAAAATTACTTTGAAGTGCAACTAACTGTTTTACTAACTGGAATCCTAAACCCCATGTCTTGTTCCTACAAGAATCTCTTCGCCTGATTTTGTGTGATGAGAGCCTGGCACTCTGAACCTTTGGGAAAAAGGTTACTGATTTGGGTACCTGCGTGGTATCTGCACGGTACCCAAATCTTATACTATTTGTCTGCAGCCCTTTGCAGTGGCAGCTGGGTATTAATGCCAACATCTTTAGTGTTTATGTGGCAGTCTTGTCAATTTTGCTGATGTTGTATGTGATGGATTCTTTTCGATATTGGAAGGATATTCCTCTAATGTTGCTTGAGTGCATTGCTGTGTTGCTGTGTAGGATTTCACAGTGTAAGATAGTAAGAGCTGGAGAAAATAGAGTAGACCATAAAACTGGCTCTTTCCATGTAAAATTGTTACTCATGTGCCATTGCCCTCCTTGCACAGTTGCATCAAAAGAAATCTGATTCTGCTCCCAATGAAGTTTTATATCACAAGACCCTCGTGACACTTTCTGATACAAATGCAACTCCTTTGCTTAAGGCAAAGAGGTGTTTGTAAAAGGGCGTAACATTAGCTGTGTGCTGCGACTTACGATGCTCCCCAAAGGTGAGGCTGTTGCATTCAACGTTCTCAGCCTCATTGGCAATTCCTGTACAGCTTGATGCCACTCCTGACCCCATCTACGCAGCAGGAGGGCTGATCTGACCCGTGGTGGTTGAGAAGCAGTCAGACACAGCCTCCCCAGCCTGACCTATCTATGAAGGCACTTGTCATGGTGGTGGCCCACTGGAGTCACCTGCTGCTTACAGTCAGTGGGTGGAGGGTGAACCAGGCACTGACATCAGTCGGCAGTGGTCTCCAGGGGTTGTGGACACTGACGGAGTTTGACTTAATCTGTGAGAAGGCAAAACCAGCTGTCACTGGGGAGTGCAGATGGACAGCTGTATTTTTAATCGCTTGCATTAAAAAAAAAAAAAAAAAGGAAAATAAATTGTGTAATGTACAACCGTCCCCAGTCATGGTTCCTGGGCTCCACCACGACCCATTGCTGACTCCAGCCCTGACTGCAGAGGGGGGTTTGATTCCTTCTCTGCTTTAAGCTTATAGCCTCGATTGCAAGAGTTCTGTCCAACGTCCAGAATTGTAACCTGGTTGCCAGAACTTACTAGAAACCCACCAGCTGCCCCTCTGTGTCATTTAATCTTTTCTCTGATCACCAAAGGTACATTTTTAATGCACCAGGACTGATGTTTGATGTAACGCCAATGCTGCTATGGTTTGTCACTACTATTTGGGATAACTTTCAACTGTCAATTGTCAACTTTCAATTGTCAACAGAAAAATAACTTTCTTTTGTGTGTTCACTGGCAATACATGAAGGTTGCCATTGCTCTACCAGATCCCAGATCAACTGAATACTGAAGGGAAGGGGTTTACATCTCAAATGGGTATTAGCTCCATCAGCACTCTCACCATCACTCCTAGACATCTTCCACCTTTTTGTATGAAGTTCATACCTGGATTCTCAAAAGTATTGTGCTTAGTAGAGCAATAATGATGAAATTAGCGAAATCTTTCAAAATCTGTATATGTATATATATATATATATATGCACACACAAAGTTCACCTGGATTTCTGTTCTGGTCAGATTCAACACCTCAAGAGAGACCTTGAGGTGCTGGAGTGAGTGCAGAGGAGGGCAACGAAGCTGCTGAAGGGCCTGGAGAACAAATCATATGAAGAGTGATTGAAGGAGCTGGGGCTGTTTAGTTTGAGGAAGAGGAGGCTGAGGGGAGACCTCATCACTCTCTACAACTGCTTGAAATTACATTGTAGAGAGGTTGGTGCTGGTCTCACAGCTAATTAGTGATAGAACAAGAGAGAATGGCTTCAAGCTACAACAGGGTAGGTTTAAACTGAACATTAGGAAAGAGTTTTTCACAGAAAGAGTGGTGAGACTGAAATAGGCTGCCCAGGGAGGTTGTTGAATCACCATCCTTGGATGTTTTTAAGAGTCATTTAGATGTGGTGTTGGGGGATATGGTGTAGGGGAGAACTTTGTAGAGTAGGGTAGATGGTTGGACTTGATTATCCCAAGGGTTTTTTCCAACCTAGATGATTCTATGATTTCAAACAAGACTTTGCACCTAAAGAAATGGGCACAAAGAACTAGAGAGGAGTCTGGGCTACAGTTTTCCCCTTTTAAGTTTGAGGAGTGCAAATGTGGAATCTGATTTCACGGCCAAAGCCCACATGTAGTTGAATGTGGTGATTGAACAAATTAATTCAGGGATGCTTAATTACATGCAGTGTAAGGTAATGGGAGTCTGAGGCTGTGACGGCAGGTTGCTGGCATTCTTACTGCTCACCTGCTGCTCGTGCCTCTCCCCCAGGGGGGAGCTCCATTTTGTTTATTTCCTGAACTGAATCATTTCAGAAATCTGTCCAAGAAGAGGGACACAGGCAGAGCGAGCTGGAGGAGCTGAGGGGGCTCCCGGCGCCGAGGGCTCGTCAGCAGAGAAGGGGGCTGCGGGTGAGCAGGCCTGGCTTGTGGCAGGAGATGCTCCAAGGAGCCGCAGCCGTAGACATGGGCTGGTGAAGCTGCAAGCAAGCTGAGGAGCAACGTCATGGATGTCAATAAGACGTGAGAGTCAGCCCTGGATCTGCCCCCGCCTGAACTCCAGAGGTATTTGAATATAGAGTGAAATTCTCACACAACTGGTATTAATAGAAATGCTCTGACTTGTGAGGGGAAGGGGGTTTGCCCGTGCTTTTTTTTAAGTCAGCAATGAGAAGAAGAGCGCCTGGCTTCACTCTTTGGAGCTGGCTGTCACTATCTGGTGGTATCTCCAGTATAAATGTCCGTTGGGACCCTGCTTTGTTGCTTAGCTTTTCAGACCAGTAAGACATTTCCTGAGCTGGTCCTGGCAAAAATAAAGATATTGGGATTCGGTTGTTAGCAAATACAATAGGGCTTTTGGGTTTTGTATGTAAATATTTTTATTTCATGGGCAATAATACTGTCTAGGTGACCTAGGGATGGATTAAAAAAAGAAATGCCATAAAATAGCTTCATAGAAAAAAGCCACAGACTAAAAAAGCCACCACAAAACATTTTTTCTTATGTTAAGAACATTTAAGAATGGGATTTTAGCCTCTGTTTGGGTTATAGCAGTGCACCTGGTGTGAACCACTGTGCTGCCACTACATACAGGACGGCCGGAGCAGCAAATGCATGGTACGGAGAGCAAGGAGGGAAAGGAGGGTTCATGAGGCATAAAGAGTCCAGCGATAGCTTTTGTTGTTGTGTTTGTTTACCTTTGCTGGGGGGGGAGAGCGAGAGAGAAGGCCAATTTTAACTACCACCAGAAAGCAAGGTGGTGCCAGGCAGGTGGTACAAGAAGTGGTGTAGAGTCACCTACCCTCCCGCGGGCAAGGATGCCAGTAATTAGCAGGTGGCGGCAGCAGCGTGTTGTCTTGGAAGGAGGCTGCCCTGCCTCCCTGGCTGTGCCCAGGTACACAAACAGGCGCAGAGGGCACCTCACCCTCCCAGGTCCTTGCCCACACACCTCCAGCCGGGCTGCCAGTTCTTCCATTCGACGGGAGCCAACACCCAGGGATGGCAGCAGGAGGCTGGCTCAAGCGAGGGATGTCATTTTGCTTTTTAGCTACCAGGTACCTGAACCTGCTGAAGGGGAGAAAGGCTGATCTTAAGCTGATAATTCCTTGTTTAGATGTGACTTAAAATAACTGGCTTTGGGGAGCAGCAGTGCCTCCACTGATCCCAGTGAGAATTCTTCTCCTGACAACACCCAGAATTACCAGCGAGAATGACATCAAAGCCCCATTATCCCACCTTTTCCATCACCCTTTGAAGGACTGAATGAACACCACCAGCCGAAGCTGCTCTCAGCCACCAAGAGCTGGAAAATGGGCCTCGGTTTGTCTCATTTCAGCACAAGTGGTCAGCCACCAGTTAGCCCAGCTAAGGGGCAGGGAATGCAGCTGTTGAGACATGGTCGTTAAACCTGTCATGAAGAGGAGCTATTACCACAATTAATGCTGATGAGATAGGATACAGATGCATGAAGTTCCCATTTTTTCTAAAATATATCCAGCTTTCTGCGGATAACCACTTGTTTGTCAGTTCAGGACATCCGTAACTAGTTCTTACTGTCACATTTTGAAATTTTAGCTCACGATGGAAAAAATAAAAGCACGTAGGTGGAGGTGTCACTAAAAGCAAGTGATGAATCCTGACAGTGTCAGCATTTTGGATGGCGTGAACATATCTCTGTGCACTCAAGAGCTAGTAATCTGTATCCTTGTTACTCATCATCACGTGTCTAACCATAACTATGTTTTTAGTTACATGGCAGCAGAAGTATGCATGTTGTTTTTGAAGTATGAAAAGGTATTTTGCTTGTGGCTGGAGTCTCCTGTGCTAATTTGCCAGCCTCTAAACTTTGATCCTAGTCTAGTGCAACTGGTGTAAGATCGAGGGCTACGGTCCATCTACCACAACAAGCCACGAAGAGGAAGAGAAAGGTGATGAAGAGCAGGGGTTACGGCAGCTGAGTCAGAGCATGTGAGCTATGTCCTTGTAAGATCCTGCTCCAGAGGAGGTTGTGTACAAGGGCTACAGTTCTTGCAGGAAGGCAAAAATCAGAATTTTCAGGGAACCCAAACGTTTAGTTCACCAGGAGGATTGCCTGGGTTGGCCTCTCCTTCCTCAGCACCAGTTTTGTTGTGGTCTTTTAAAAGAGGTGTTGTTGAAATACAACACCCTCTTCTTGACATGCCAGCAGCAGTTCTCCTGCCCGCGTTTCCAGCTGGGCACAGCTGGGCTGCTCCGCAGCCGGCACTTCAAAATGACTTCTTTGGGGCTTGTGTTAGCCAATTCACATGATATCATAGCATATATATATTTCCTAAATCAAGAACTGGGTTCTTGTAGGCACTTAAGTGTCTCTTGAAAGCCACATTGTAGGCCTAAGTTGGTTAAAAAAATCCCTCTGCTTGCACCACAGAAAATCTAAGAAAGGCTAGTAACAAATTTAAGATTACATCCTTTCCATTCTGGATTTGGAGCCTGTCCAGATTTCAGGCTTTGTTTGTACAAGCTCTGATGTCTTATTTGCCAGGGTTTTTTTAGATGAAGAGTATTTTTTCTTTTGTACTTGACTCTGGTAAATGAAACATCAGAAAACCATAGGCTCCCCCAAAGATGACTGAGGGCTAGAAGCACTTTGGGAGTGATGCTTTTCAGCAGGTTGGGAGATCGTTTGGTGCCTTAGAGTTAAGAGTGTGGCTGCTTAGTATTCCTCCAGTGAACACGTATTACTAAATATCATATAAAACTTTCAAATAAGGTTGATGGGATGTAATGTGTTGCACACCGCATGATTCTTTGTATATTTGCAGAATAGCACTCGCAAATTTCTAAGATCAAATTGCAAGCTGGGGTGGTTTTTCTTGCTTAAAAAATAACTGCTTTTTTCATGGAGTAACGACTATGATGTTGATCATTACCTTCAGAGCTTTGTATTGAAGGTAATGTACTGTGATAGAGTAATAAAACAGTATATAGGGCTACATGAATTGGTGTTGCAAACTGTTAAAGATAGAAATAGAGATGGATCAGTGAAGCATCTTTTTTTCCAGGAGTTTTGTTCTTTGAGATAGTTAGAGGAAAAACTAAATATTGCTATAAAATCTGTTATCCCTTGCACAACAAGAATAAGAAGGTAATAAGAAGAGCTTAAAGCTTTTAAAATAAGTTTCTTAATAAATGTTAGTTCTCAATGTTTTGTAACATGCTTTCTTCACCTCAGCAGGAACAAAGTAAATGACACCTAATGATGCTTTTTCCATCCGATCATATCCTACAGGCATCCAGATTTCACACGTTGATTAGATATTCTATAATATACTGTCAGTAACAACAGTCATTATTCACTATGGCATTTATATCACAGTTAACTACAGTATCACCAGAGCAGTCTAGTTGTCTATTACAGGCTTAAAATTTTGAAAAAAATAATTCTCTAATTTATTCTAGGAATACCGTACCCTGAACTAGCCCCATCATTTGCAGATATTTCTAATGCATCAGCATACTACAAAACTAATAGCTCTTATTGCTTTAACTTAAAAGACAAAATAGAACTTTAGGTGTATAATGACCTAAATGTAATGTATGATTTTATATCTATGCATATTTTCAATAAATTAACGAGAGTTTTATTTTGGCCTCCAGAAAACATGGTTCATTTCTACTTGTTTACATAAGAGGCATTTATTGCCAAACCCTCCCATGGTAAACAGACAACACCTTGCTACAAGCAAAAATAAAGCCTGTGTTAACATCCCATTTTGGAAGAAAAGGGGTTGACTCAGTACATGCAATTGAGCTCTCAGGACTGTCTCCCAGGAGCAAAACAGGTTATGTGAGAGCATGACCTTGGTGAGCTCTGCTAATGACAATGACTTAAAATTCCAAGGATTTGTCTCAACTAGAGAAATAAATGAGACAAGATGCCTTTAAAACCAACCCAAATATCACTAAACAATGTGCAGATACAGTTAAAAAAATGTACAGTGAGTAATTAGGTGACCAACAGCTAGAGTATGTCCTTTTTTTCCCAAGCTGGCAAAAGCATGAAAGCTTAATATATTAACACCCCACATTTATGTTACAGGAGCTCTGTGAATACCTGGGCTATTGTGTTGTTGGCTGACAGGAACACAATGGTCCTTGTCCACACCAAGTACTGAGCATACTATGCCCTTCCTATGCTTAGCTGGATAGCAAAGACCATCCCAAAATGTATTTTGTGAGTTATATAGTTTTTGGTTATATAGTCCAAGAGGATAAATTCATGTTCGTTGTTGTCTTGCCAAAGGTAATGGCTATTTGCACCGGAGTTAGAACTTCTTGGCATGGGCTGTCTCCAGAAAGGTCCAGAGTCCAGGAGGAAACACTGCTCATGTTCAAGTTGGATCACTCTTTCAGGATTTGACTTCTTTGAGTTATGATGTTCTCCTGCAAATGTAATACAGTTTTGGTCTCCTAAAGGAAAGAGTTAGGGGAACAATCCCTTAAAAAGATGCACTGCACATACAAAGTATTTGTTGTTTCTGATTTTTATAGGCATTTGCATATATTCTACTTTCATTTCTTAGAAATGCTCGTGTCTTAGAAATACCAGAGGAGACAAGAGGTACAGAAGGCAGTGTTTTGGAGACGCGTATGATCCATTAGCTGAAGAAGCAAACATTTTGCAGTGATGCAGATGAGGGTATGCAGATGTCCTCTTTATGTGCTGTGAAGCAAGTGTGGTTATAGTCTTCCTCACGCATGAGCTGTCTTCCTTAATCTTAATCCTTCTAATCCCTAGACTTTTCCTGTGTCAGGTGAGGATGAATGTGCTCCCAGATATTACTGGCCTATTTTCCCTAAACCCAAACCACTGCGTATCTGAACTCGAGAATGCTGTATCACTTCAGTCATCAAAGAGATCACACTGTCTTCAGATATTTATGCCGCCTTCTATTTACTTCAGATTAATGACAAGATGTAGGAGGATTTTAAAATCATATTTTCATTATTGCACCTTCAGCTATGAATTTGTGAACGAGACCTTTCTCTTAAATTCTCATGTCTTTATTCTCTGCATATTTTCTTTTTATTCTCTGTATATTTTCTGATTTTACTTGTTATTGTGAGTGCTAAATTCTATATGCTTTCTTAAGCTTTCTACATGCTTTCTGTGCCTTCTAAAATGATTTCTAATATGCTTTTATAATATAAAATAGAACGCTAGTGTGCATTCAATCATATTAGTATTTTATTTAGAATTTATTTTTCTTTGTTTTAAAGACAGTGATCCCTTTGTCTGGAATTGCATTAAGACAGCCTTAAAATGTACTGACTTTTGCAGTTACTCTTTAGGTAGGCATATAAAATCTAGCTGCTAGCAAAGTTCCATTTCATTGCCTGCTGTTTCTGAGACCTGATTTTTGCTATCTAAGTAATTGCTATGCAGCAAAGGAGTACGTCCACCAGTTAAAACTTAAATAAGCCTCCTCTTATCGTTACTGAGGAGTAACTTGAAGAGCGAAGGTTCCCTTAAGCAGCAGGTTGTATGGATTGTCTGATGCAATCATAAAGGAGCAATGTAAATATATAATTGAGTAGATCTGACATTCTGCTCAGCATTGCCCAGAAGAACCCATGGGCATATAAGCCCCTGAATAATCCCTGTTTTGACACGTGCACAAATGTCATAAATGAGGCTTTAAGGAAACGGTTAACATTTTCCCCCCTCCCATCCGCTACCAGCCTGTCTCAGGTCTATGACTCTGCTGCTGTGGAGCTGCAGGGTCTCCAAAGTGCTCCACAGAAGCGTGATGGACAGGCTGCACTACATACAACAAGCCCTTGCCTTGCCAGTGTCAAGCAGCAGCCGCCTGGCAGCGGGGAGCCTGCCCTGCCACATCGGACACCTCTGCGACATCCATCGCTTTTTGAAGGATGCACTATTTCAGCTCAGGGAATTCGGAGGGATGGTTTCCTTTCCATGGCTCTGGAAAGGGAAAGGAGCCAGTCCCTCTTGTACAAAGCACACCGAAAGCTGTTCTTTTGAAGTGTCACAGTTCCATCCTAGCACCGCTGTACTGCACGAGAAAGGAAATCCAGGTGTGTTCAATGAACCTAATTTTTGCTGACTAAATTTCATGGGAATTGAAACGATTGATTTGTTATACCAAAACAAAGTCAGCTGCAGGTGTTAGGATTCCAAATCAATTTAAAATACGAATTCATAATGCAGTTTGAATAATCAGACTCTCAGTGTATTGATCAGCAGCACCTTGGTGTCCATGAGTCACAAACCATATGACTTTTACACACCAGATGTGGGACTTATTACAATGGCTTTCTTCCTCAAAATACACACTATACTTTTGGTTCTTTCACCTCACAAGGTAGACAGCACAACTACCTATTTTTTTCCAGGACTATCTTCTCTGTAGTTAGAGGCTTACCTTCTGATGAACCTGTACCGTGTGCATACCATATGCATTGCTGGAAAGATTTCACAGCTTGCTTTCCAAATCCTTCACTGCTACCTTTATAATTCTGTATTAATTTCCAGTATATCCAAGTTCATATAAATTAATTCAGTACTGTTACACATCATCACAACTTTGCATCTGAAATTTTGTCTGCTCTTTTTTATTTATCTCTAGCTAATGCCCCAGAGAAAGAAAATGCATTCATTTGCCCTCTTTCTGCTTCTTGGCCCGGAACTTTTCCTGTTCATCGGGATTCTCAGATTTAAATATTGGAAGTAATGTTATGCAAATATGATGGAGTACTAGTGAATTATTTCTCTAAGTTGTTAAACAGACAAGACAAAAAAAGCACACTGCAAAAGTGAGGGAGAAGTTCCATCATGAATGCGGTTTGCACAAGAGATGGGTAAATTGGGAACCTTTTCCCAGAACATGTCTTGGGTACATTTGGGCACCTGATTAAGTCATGGTGCTTCTCAAACTGCCAAATAACTTGGTAGTTTGTCTCATTTTTCTCAAATAACGCCATGCATCTGACTTGCACAACAGCCTGAATTTAAGCTTCTGTTTTGGAAACCCTGGGCCACGTTTGTTTCCTGGTTAAAGTCTTAGACCGTAAAATGGTTTTGTTTTATGTGAACATTGCAGAGTAGGTGACTGAACAAAACCCATTAAATAAAAGCAAAATGTCAGTAGCCTTTGCAGTGTTCACCTGCTACAGCAGGAAAGTGCTCTTGGATTGTTTTAGCTGCTCGCTGTCGCATTACAGGGTTTATAACTACTGACCCTGTCTCTAACACCACTTCTCGGTTTTAAACTGACAGAGGGCAGATTTAGATTAGATACTAGGAAGAAATTCTTTACAGTGAGGGTGGTGAGGCACTGGAACAGGTTGCCCAGAGAAGCTGTGGGTGCCCCATCCCTGGAGATGTTCAAGGCCAGGCTGGATGGGGCTTTGAGCAACCTGCTCTAGTGGGACGTGTCCCTGCCCAGGGCAGGGGGGGTGGAACTAATCTTTAAGGTCCCTTCCAACTCTAACCATTCTATGGTTCTATGATTTTTTTACAATGTTTGTTTATTCAGAAATGAAGAAGAAAGCAAGTCTCTCCTGGGAAGTGGCTTTTTTCCTTCTTCCTTCTCAAATATCAGGCGGGGACAGGGTAATCCAGAAAATCCGGTGAGTCTTACTATGGTGGTCTAAAAAGCAAAAGAGCTCTGTTGCCAGTTCTGCTCTCATGAAGAAGCAATCTTAAATCTGGGCTGTGCCCTGAGGGCCAGGGCTGGAAGGGGTGTTGGTGGATTGGACTGTGGTGTGCCCAAAGCATCTGCAGCATCTGTGCCCATGCAGCAAAGCCCGGGTGCAGAGCAAGGCAGGTGCCACCAAACCCAGCCTGGGTGGCCGCTGGTGTACAAGCAGTGTGGAGGGCTCAGACATGGACCTTGGACGTGAGCTTGGATGTTTTTATGGTCTGTTTGATGATTTAATTGCCTTGTAAGACACTGGTCGCTCAGGACATCGCTGTCTTTGGAGCCTGTAAGCATCACTGTGTTCCCACAAGCTGGAGTCACTGTTCATTGTTTGATGGTTTTGACTCCTCTTGGCTGTCTTTGATGCTGTCATCTCTACTGTAACGTTTCACTGGCCTAGAAAATGACAGGCGGCTTCTGAGCAAGAAGTTCAAGAGCAGAAATAAATTCTATTTTTAATCCTGCCTCTGATTTTCCGTGGGCGACGCAGTGTCTCACAGCGCGGTGGCTCCAGGGTGCAGCAGTGTTGCAGAGTGTGCCTTCCAGCCCGTTTTACACATCCTAACGCCTTTACATGCTTTCCCCTAGTTGGAAATTTCAGTTTTTGAGGGGTTGTCACACTATTAATACCTGGATGGCACTCGGATTTACGGCAGCCATGTATCTGTGGTATGAGAAAATAGAAGCGGGGAACTTAAGGAAGTGCTCGAGCGTTAACAAAGCTGAGCCGTGTCAAGGGGTGATAAATTTTACACTATACCCTTGATCACCTTATTATTAATGTCATCAATCTCTCTCCATGAAAAGTGGCTCTGGGCATGCCCATGTTACCAAATGTTCTACCAAATAATTAATCATTTGGGGGATGTTGCCAGAGTTAGCTACTTTCCAATTTAATCTTAGCAATTTACTCATTCGTCCCTATATTTGGAAACAAAAAGCTTCACGGACAAAAATGAGTCAAATGTACTGATATGTACGTGGAGACTGTTTAGCATTGAAACCGCATGCTGCTTGCTCTAGGAATGCTTTTCCACCTTTTAAAACAACACCCCCAAATTAACAGTTCTGGGAATGATCACTTTGTGAACACAAGCCGTCTCTGCTGCCAGGGCCTGCATCCCAGCTGGCTCTCCCTTCAGCATTAGCTCAGCTCTCTTTACATTTTAAGAGGGCATTCAAAACGCCACTCTGCCAGGATATCTTTTGAAATAGAATATTACAATGCCAGTTTGATTGTTTAATTAAAAATGTCCAGGGAAACGAGTGCCTTTGTTAAACTGGTTGTTGTTTGTAGCTAAAGCAAAATAAGTTCTAGGTAGACAGTTTAAAAACAGTACATTCTTTCTGGTTAAAACTCATTTAAATTAAAGTAATACTGTATTAATTTGTAACGATCAATTATTTAATGAGTCATGGAGAAAGCTTGCTAATTATAGAGTCATTTATTTTTCACAAGTTTGAAGGCTACCATGAAATACATTCTATCCAGACTGTGAGCTTTGTCCTACCCAAGCCTGTCTTTAATTGCCTCTCTTATTTCATATAAGAAGACAATTTGGTTTTAGTTTAACCATATGTACCTTCTTGAAGTCCTTAATTTTATTTGTGTCCCTCCAGGGATTTTTAGCTAAAAGCTCTCACATCTGTTATATCTGTGACACCGGAGGTTTTTTCCCCTCTCGCTTCTTCCCGAGTATCCGTAGGCAGCAGCCTGCTCATCAAAGATTAATGCCAACCTTCCACTTGTATTTACTCATTCACAGACTCTCCTCTTTCACTATGGCTCGTGGGTTTGTTTTTATTAATTCCCTGTGGATATTAGAATTGGCCAAATATAACATTGGCTTTCTGTTCTCTTTCCTGATGAGTCAGTTGACTGTAGTTCCAAATCACTATTTTCATAAGATCACTTGCAATCTTCCCTGCTATTTACTACTTGCTATTCATTTTCCATTGCTGATCAAAACATATGGCAGTGTTTTTTTTTCCTCTTGACTGCATGCCTGAAACTTTTTTAAAAGGGAAAGTGAGAATATTTAATGAGCTTTTCCTTCTGGATTTTTTTTTAAAAAAAACCAAACAAGCATTTGTGAATACATGAATGTATTTGGTAAGAGCCATGAATGTTTTCACAGATACTACTTCCCTGCCTGAACACTCTAGGGTGATACAGGAACTTCTTTCCTGCCTTTATTGTGCTATTGTGCCTTTTATTTAAAATACAAATCAGCTACTATTTTAACTTGTGATTTCCTATTGTTGTGAGTAGCTGGTATAGGAAAGCTCACTGACTCCCACTGTCACTACTGTATTTGTCTTGTGCAGTTTGAATTTCCAAATATAAACACAGGTTATCAATCACTTCATAGGTGACTATTGTGTTTACTGTAAATCCCCAAATTCTCTAGTTTCCTAATAGGGTACTCAGCATAGACTTGTACAAGAGAAGTGTTACAGTGTAAATACCAGTATCTTTCAAACACCTGCTCTGTAAAAAACTACATTTAAGCAAAAGGATGTGTTAAAATCCCTGATATCATGAGAAGCTTTGCCAATGCTATATGTAAATGTCAGAAATCTATAATGAAGCTCAAGAAAATACTGAACTTGTGTAGGAATCTGTTAAAATCAAAATGTTGTTGTTTGTGTATATATCTATACATTTTTAAAACTTAGATGTCTCGAAATTTGAAGTTGGTTAAACAATGCAGGCTACAGATAATCTTTCACCTCTGATTCTGAGCTGAATTAGGAGCCACAGGGCTCGCCAGGGATGAAGTTATCCACCTGGAGTACCAACTCCAGTAGCCACCAGCATCAAATGGTACAGGGGAATGTTTAAGAAGTGTCATTTTAGACTAATGGATTAGATACAGTTTAGTCTTTTTAGTCCTAACTCCTCCTTAGAAATTGCTTTAAACAATGAAAGCTTCAAAACCTGTTGGGATTTACAGTTAGTTCTCAGTATTTTTGTTGTTATTTAAATGGCTTAGTCCTAACTAAATTATCTTAAGATATGGCATGAACTGGACAGCTTTTTGGGACATAACAAATGCTCTGTGATGAATGACTTGCGGTCCAGCAGACACCAAAATGTCTGTTTGGAATAGTTAGTTACACACTTAGCTTTTGGATTTCAAGTAACTTGAAAGTTCAGGCAACCTTAAAGCATGCCCAGTGATATACTCAGTCATAAAGGTAAAGCTGAAATAAAAAGTTTAGAACAAATCCATATTAGGAGTTGAAGTTTCTTTGGAATCTTCTGCTCATAAAACTTGATAGTATTCAGATCTAGCAGTTTAATAAGGGTCACAATTAATTTCAAGTTGTGGATTCCATGCATTTCTCAAAGTGAGGCTTTTGCCAAGGTATTTACTGCTCAGTTGCTGGTGATTACCCGGGAGCAAATAAGAACAGGGAGTTCAACATGAGATCTGCTGCTGAGCAGATGAGCTCTGTGCTACCCAGTGCTTTATCTCACACCTTCCTTTATGGAAAATCGCTTTTCTAGTTTTATCCTGAATCTTTCTTGTCTTGAATGAAATGTGAAAGATTGCATGATGCAAATCAAGGGCTCCTTTCCTTGTGATAATTTTCACATAGTATTTATTAAGTTTACTCTGTCTCTACTGATGTAAGTAGAGGGCTTCTACTTCTTCTTTCTTCTTCTTTCTTTGGCAGGAAGCCATCTGAGTTCTGTTGCAGAAATGCCCATATTTTCCGTCTTTGAAAAATGAGTTTCTTCTCTTTCCAAGCGTGCTTATTCTTTTTCACTTCTTCCAGCGGGTGTGAAACTGTTTTAAAGACAAGCTCTCCATACTCCTACCCGCATTTCAGTTACTGTCACTTTGGCTTGGGTAGCTCATGACCTTTATAGCTCAGGTAACTCCTGGGGATAATGTTTTCCTGCTTTTCAGAACTGTCAGTGGCAACCTCTTCTGTTCCAGCTCTGCATGCTTGGAAGTGTTTATTTCAGTAACCGAGGTGACTGACTTGGTCTTTGGATTAAGGGTGCGTACCCTGTTAATTTGTGTCCCATACGAGTCAGTGCCACTCAGAAGACCATAGATGCAACCACTGCTTCTTCCTCTGAAGCGTCTGGGAAGGGGGGAGGCAGGACAGTTTGCAGGTGGTTTATAAATGGTACAAAGTCACTCCCTGCCCCGGGATCGGTCGGTGAGGTTGTGTTCAGCCTGGAGCCCTTAGCTCCCCTGCCCTGTGCCCTGCAGCTCACACCACCCGCCCCTTCAGCCCCAAGGGCTGTGCCAGAGGAGCAGGTACCAGAGGGACAACAGCCCCGACCCTGGCTGCCACCCCTGCAGACACAAACCGCTGTAATTAAATCATTCTTCTGGGCTCTGAAACCTTCCCCCCATATCTTGTTTTTATTTTGCTTATCTTCGGCAGGTGCTCCTTTACTTTGCCTTTCAGTATTGTAAGCTCTTTAATTCTGGGAGACGATTTGCAGGATCCGGATGAGTCAATATTGATAAGAGAGGCCCCGATTAATTGCTAAATAGGCACCTCGCCTCCAGCAGTGCTAACCAAAACTTGCTCCAAGGGATGCCAGCCTCCATGACAGCCCATGTGAAACCATCTCTGCTCGGTTGTCAGCGGGGACCCACCTCACACGCCTCGGCAGCGGCTGCCGCTAACGACCCCTTCCTTTAAAACCTCAGTTAACGACCCCTTCCTTTAAAACCTCAGTTAATGACCCCTTCCTTTAAAACCTCATAGGCTGCAAAAATCCCAACGGCAGCCTCGGGCCCTGCAGCTCCTGCGGCAGCTCTGGATGTGAAACCAGAGCAGCCGGGCACGGGGACAACAACTCTCCCCAGCACACAGGGTAGGGACATGGCCTTGCCATGGCCGGAGTCCCCTGGGGCTCCCCACCACAGGGGATGGGGTCCAACCTCCTACCACTACGGGTGACCCAGCCCCAGCCTACCCCTCTAGCCACCAACTACCTCTTCTAGCCACCAACTACCTCTTCTAGCCACCCACTACCTCTTCTAGCCACCCACTGCCCCTACTAGCCACCCACTCCCACCTCGCTCCCCACTGACCCTTTCAGAAGGGGCTCTGGAAGTTCATCACTTTACATCAGAGTAAGTTAATGGGGAGGTTGGCCAAAAATCAGTGTATTAGCGTGCGTTAGGGCTCCAGGCAGACTGAGGCTAGGGAGCGTACTCCCGCACCCAAGGCAAAACGCACATTTTGCATCATCCACAACGTTCCCACAGGTGCCCGTCGCTGCGGCAGCTCCCGCGGCAGTAATGAAAATTAACGGCGGGCGGGAGTTAATTAACAAGGCGTTGTTACCACAGAGGTCAGACGCAGGCAGGGGGAGGCCGGGCCACGTCTAGTGGCGGTGACCCGCCAGCCCCCGCCCAGGGGGTGCCGTGCGGTCCCCAGCCCCGCCGTCCCGCTCCCGGTGCCCCCAGCCACGGGGCGCGCAGGCGCAGTGGGGTGGAGGCTCGGCGGGGGCCCGGCCCCGCCCCTCTCCACGCTCGGCCCCGCCCACCGCCGCGAGTGACCTGTAGTAACCCCGCGCCGCCTCGCCACTCCCGGCCGGCCCGGCCCCGCGCGCCACCCGGCTCCGGCCAACCAGGAGGCGCCGTGCCGCATACGGAATGAGGGCGCGCGGCGGCGGCGGGCGGCCGGGCCGCGGCTGAGCCCCAGCCACGGGAGCGGCGCGGCGGGGGCCGGGGGCGCGCACTCGGGTCCGTCGGCGGCGGGGGCGGCGGCCGGCAGCGGGCCTCCTCGGGGGACGGGGCCCCGGTGAGTGCGGGGACGGGGGGGAAGCTTTGCGCGGCCCTGCGCTAGACGGCAGCGCGCCCGGCCGCCCGCGGCTGCGGTGCGGGGCCTGGCGGCCTCCCGTCGCCTCAGCGGAGGCGAGTGCGGGCGCGGCCGCCATCCGGGCCGGGGTGGTGGGAAGGGGGGGGCGGGCAGGCAGCGGGAGCCGGCCTCGGCCCGGCTGGCCGTGAGGGGCAGCCCCCGTGCTTAGGCGATTACCTCCCTCCCCGGGCGCATGGGAGCGGCTTGCCGGCTAATTAGTGAAGTAATAGGCAAAAATAGGCGGGTTTTGGTGGGGGGGGGTTTCTTTTTCCTTTTTTTTTTTTCTTTCTGCTCTTCTTTGTGTGTCGGCTCTTACGTACGAGGAGGTGGGGAAAGCACGGCGTGAGTCACCGAGGCGGCCGGGCCGGGGCAGGTAACCGCCCGGCGGGGAGGGTCGGGGGGACCCGGGGACACGGCGCGTCCCAGCCGCCTCCCCCCGAGCCCCCCGGGCCGGGGGTCTGGGCACCGGCAGCGCCTCTGCGGTGGCGGTCTGTCCGTGCCATCGCTGAGAAACCGGCGGAGGAGGCGCGGGCCCGAATTCCCACTCGTGTTTTACCGCTTTCGCTCTGATTTCTGCTAGTTTGGTCCCG
>BJBW01004836.1:49203-66040 GCA_004320125.1 Scolopax mira
CCCGAGGTTCAGCTTGTGGGACCCCTGCAGAACCTCTGGGAAATAAGCAAAGAGTAAGCTTCAGAAAAATTCAAACGCTGACTTGAATAAAAGCAGTTGTGAGCTGGTTTATGAGCACTGCTAGATTTTATTTTTAATTTGCTGAAAAAATAACCCCCCCCTAAACCACGCAATAATTATGTACAACAACTTATATAGATGTATTTATTTATTTATTTTTAATGAGAAGTACTGCATTTTGTTCAGAAGTACCAGATTCTAGAACCTGGCTTTTTTTTTTTGGCCTATGAAATGGATTTGATATCACCAAATGTGAAATCCTTGTATTTAAGTCTCCTTACACTCTAGTGAAAGTGCTGTTACCAATGCAGAACTTGTGAAAAAAAAAAAAGGCAAAAAGCAATGATAAGTGATTTTGAATACTTTCAAAAGTCTGTTGGGGCACTCGTTTTTACTCAAAATATTTTAGAATATTATAGAAGTCTTAAGGAATATATGAGTTGATACGAGGTTTTTTAAATTATATTGTTCCAAGCATCCTGTACAGAAAAAGCACAAAATGAAACCAAAAAGGCTTAATGGGATTTTTGTCTGGTTATGTTCTGCTGTAGAAATAATCTTCCTCCAGAGTGGATTTAGCATCTCGTTGTGCAAAAATTTGCTGTGGCATAGGATTTTTTTTTTCCTTTTCTTTTCCCCCAGGAGTAAAAAGTGAAAATCAGACATGGTAGATCCATTATCAGATCTGAATTATGTTGTAAGAGAAAGATGATAATCATCTGGGTGAACTCGTAAGACTATACTCATAACTGTCTGCACTACTGAGAGAAAACCACATCTCATCCTACTTACCTGTCCTGTGTGCTTTGAAAAACTTAAGAAAGACATTGTTAAACCCAGTAATTCCTCCTTGTACCGTGGATTTATGCCTCAGGAATGGCTGAAGCTAAACATTGTGACTGACAGACTTATTTTTCTTTGTAGTTGTTTGGCATGTTTGTTATAGTTGGTCCCTAGAAACAGGAGGAAGGTCCAAATTTCGTGTGCTCGGTTTTGAGGGCTCTTTGATGAGCTTGAGTGAAACTGATGGATCTGCTGCTCTGTGTGGTCAAGACCTGTGAAACATACAATGTGCTCAGCCTGTGGTACGGATCCAGTCCCCATTGGCTGGTCAGGAAAGCAAGCTTCTTACTAATGGTATCAGAAGCCTTTGTAGAGAAGCAAATCTACCAAATTTATTCTAAAATAGCCTGTTTGATCCTCAACGAGCTGTTACTTGCTTCTGAAAGTTGTGCCATTACCAAGTGTCTCATTCCACTCAGAGTGATTGTGAAGATGCTAAATCTCAGTTTCAGTATTATTTGGTATATTTCATGGTGTGTATCTGTTGCTGTCTGTGACAATTTAAGAGAGATCTAGGTTACAGCTGTGGTTTAGGGTAGGCTGTCTATTCCATACCTGTGCCTCTGGAGTGCTCTGGGGCTTTGACAAAACAGGTGTCAGGGCTGTGATGTGTTGAATCTGCTTCCTCTTTTCAGAAGTGTTGGTGGGTAGTTCCTGTCTTCCCTGTTCCATCCCTCTTGCTTGGAGGATCCTCATGACGTAGGACCACTGAGGAGATCAAGTTGGGCTGAATATGCTGATTGGGGTAACTTTTTGATTTATGATGCTGTTATGATGCCTCAAATCAAGAGGTCTGGCCCAGCCTGAAGCCTAAGAAAATCAGGATGGTATTTAGTGGAAAACTGGTAATCTTTGAAGAACTAGAAGAAATGTCTTCATGCTTGATTTAAAGCATGGTGTCTTCTTGCTCCATGCTGGTGAGCATTTAAGCCAGTGATCCCCCTAGCTTGGATTTAATGACAGTGTAGGGCTTTTATTCTTTTCTGTAGACCAGTGAATGGTTTGAGCCACAATTATATTAAAGCTCACAGTTGTATAAGTGAATTGTCAAGACATCTGGAACAAAGCAGCACACTCAGCCCAAGACAAAATGCGAGAAAACTGGATAAAGCATTCTTGTTCAAAGAGGTCCAGCTATGGAGTCAACTTCAAGGCTGCAGTTGTTTAGAAATCCATGGTTTCTTTGAAAAATATATGTTCCAGTGGACAAGTAACTAAACAAAAACTTGTGCTGCCAAACAAGCTGGTACTTACTGCCCCAGTGACAAAACCAAAGGAATAATGCCATCTGATGCTGCAGTCTTAGCAGCCTGTAAAGACTAAGTTCAGGTGGCCTGAATTCCACTCAAGCCCCTTTTCTCAGTCAGTGGAGAAATTGAGGTGGTTTTGGGAGAGCAATTCGGAGAATTTACGTAAGATGCTGAATGGGGAGCTGCCTGAAAGCCAGCTAATAAGAAATGGGAGGCAGAAGGATTTATGTGGAATTTAGGCCATCTGAATATGGCCCTAAGATGCGACTTAGTACTACTAAGTAAGGTGTATTAGCACTAAGAAGACTTGGCTTCAATTTCTATCCATTTCATCTGCTGCCGATTACTAAGCAAATTTACCATTTAAACAGCTTTTTAAAGGTGGGGACTTCCTGGCTTTATTTCCTGGCAGCGGTAGCCCCCGGGGCCAGCCTGGCTGGGGAGCAGCTCTGCTGAGGAGGCCCTGGGGGTGGTGGTGGATGGGCTGAGCACGGGGCATTAACAGGAGCACAGCCAGTAGGTCAAGCGAAACGATTATCCCCTTCCGCTCGGCGCTGGTTAGGCCACGTCGAGAATGCAGCATCCAGATGTACTGCCCCCCAGGAGAAGGGAAATTGGGATAAACTGGGGTGAGTGCAGTGGAGAGCTACCAAGATTATCTTGAGGTGTGAGCTTCTGCCGTGTGAGGAAGGGCAGAGGAGCTGTATGTCTTGTTGAGCCTGGAGAAGAGAAGGCTTGAGGGCCCGTTCCAGCACCTATGGGGAGGTTTTCCAGAGAGTGAAGCCGGGTTCTTCAGAGTGCTGCATGGTGGGGGGATGAGAGAGAGCAGGTGTGAATTGAAGTCAGAGCAGTCCATGTCTATAAGGCGTTTTTCACCGTGGGGTCAGTCAAGCAGTAGCATTTGTTGCCTGGAGAGGCTGTGTATTCTTCCATGGAGACTTTCAAAAATCCAACTGGATAAAGCCCTGAGAATGCAGGTGTGGTCTCACAAGTGACCCTGGAGGTTGAACCTGAGGTCCTTTCCCACCTGAGTTGTCCCGTGGCTCTATTTGGTTTCTGAGCACAGAGCAGTTGCAGTGCAAGTTTCTTGAGGCAGCCTGTTTGGGACTGCATGCGGTCTGGCAGCACAGGTTTGCTCATCACACTTGGAGGATTTAGCAAGCACTCCAGCCAATCTTAAGCAGCTCTCAAATGGCAGGACTTTATTTGTTTAATTATGCAGTTAGAGTTGGAAGAACTGCTATTTATCCTGAGATCCTGATCTACATCAGGGTTGCCCCCCTGCCTGAGGGGCTCTTAAAGGTTTCAGTACTCTGCTTTGAGATACGGTTTGGGATCTAACAATTTTGAGGATGTTGATGGAAATCACCTGGACAAGGCCATATCCTAGTCACACCTCCTGAATGGCTCGGAAGGGAGCTCAAATCTTATTCTGTATTACCTTCCAGATCAATTAGAGGAAAAGTTGTGCAAAATTCAGAATGGTTTTAGAACCAGACTGTTTCAAAACTTGGAACAGTCTTTACTGATCCCGAGGAAGGAATTACTCACATGTGTGTCCTCTTGTTCCTTAAGGGAGCCAAGGTGCTGACTTGGTGTCTGTGACCCTGTAGGAAGAGGAGGAGGTGGCAGCAACAATTGTCATCATAGGTGTAATGGGAAGTCATGTTCCCATCAGTGGTCATGAGTCTTGTTAATTATGAAGATGTGCTAGTTAATTACAGTGTGTGAAATGGAGCAAGCTGGCTTCTTGGTTTTATGAGTTTCCTGAAAAGCAGGGAAGATAGGATTATTGAAAATTACTGAGATTCGGATTTTTGTGGTTGGCAATGGAAAAGAGCAGTAACAAACTACGAACCTTTTCCCATTTCACTTAAAAATTGGAAACCTAGTACTTTGGTTTTTTAGGTACTGTGTAAATATCAACTTTATGCTGATTGCTTGTATCTACTAGGTGAAACCAGTATGAGACCAGGAGGGGGAAAACAGATAATGGAGATTAGAAGTGACTTGCTGAAGATTAAGCAGCAGAATAGCAGTAGTGCTGCACTGCCAGATCGACTTCCCCGTCTATTTGCTGTGTTACGTTACTGTCTGTGTAGGATATTTTCTCCTCCTGTAATAAACTCAGGATACTGCGAACTGACAACTATATATAAACAGTTTTTCTGTACCTTTGGAGGAAAAACCTTTCTGCCTTTCTCTTGCTGCTGTCCATGACAGGGTATGGAACATGCCTCATTTTATTCAGGTTGACTACTGAGATATGCGAGAAACCTCGACCATCTGCAGGAAGGTTCTGCATGGGTTCTTTGCTTCTTGACCAGAAGACTTCAAAGCAATTAGTGCGGTATCATACATTAGTGTGCATGATCATAGAATCATAGAATGATTTGGGTTGGAAGGGATGTTAAAGACCATTGAGTTCCAACCCCCTGCCATGGTCAAGGACACCTTCCTCTAGAACCAGGTTGCTCAAAGCCCCATCCAACCTGGCCTTGAACACTTCCATGGATGGGGCATCCACACCTTCCCTGGGCAACCTGTGCCAGTGTCTCCCCACTGTGAAGAATTTCTTCCTAGTATCTAATCTAAATATCCCCTCTTTCACTTTAAACAATTTTACCCCTGATCTTATCACTGCATTCTGTGATAAAGAGTCCCTCCCCTTCTCTCCTGTAGTCTCCTTTCAGGTACTGGAAGGGGCTATAAGGTCTCCATGGAACCTTCTCTTCTCCAGGCAGAACAACCCCTCTCTCTTCATAGGAGAGGTGCTCCATCCCTCTGATCATCTTTGTGACCCTCCTCTGGACCCGCTTGAACAGGTCCCTGTCTTTCCTGTGCTGAGGGCCCCAGAGTTGGACGCAGTACTCCAGGTGGAGTCTCACCAGAGGGGAGTAGAGGAGCAGAATCACCTCCCTTGACCTGCTGGCCATAGTTCTTAAGAAGTAGCCCAGGATATGATTGACTTTCTAGGTATATTGGAACAGATGTAGAGTGTGATTTCTACCAGCTGAAGTTTTAAGATTATATTCTGATACTATCTGTGAAACGATAGAGCATAGTCTGCAGTTGTTTCACCAAATCATTATTAAAATTGATGTTTACGGGCTCATTCTGTAAGAACCTATGAAAAATGTGGAAAGTGGTGGAAACCTGTGGTTAGTTTTTAAAAATTAAATGTAATTTGTGTTTGGTAAAGAGATTGTAGTCTGAGTTTTAATTACGTGGATATGGAGAAATGCAGAAGGGAACAGGAGAAGCAGGAGGTGACAGCTTTGCAGGAGGATTGAAGTGGTTACGTAGAGAGATGCATCTGCTCTTTTTGTCTCTAGATTTTGTAAGGATCTATACGTTTTGTGAGTGCTGAAGAGGAGAGAGGTAAGGCAACAGGCATCAGAGGGTGACAGCGGTCCCAGAAATGCTGGGGCAGGGAGGTTGATTGTCCAGGTGGCAAAACGCAGGTTCAGTCTGTTCCACAGTGTTAAGTCCACAAGCTACTCGGAAAGTTCTCTTGCCAGGGCCTGTCAGTCATTTGTAGCCGCAGTTTCGTTGTTCTGATGAAGTGTTGCTGCACTGTGTTGTTCTAGGGAAGCTGTGAATAGAGAAATTATTTTCCTAATAGAAAGCTCTAAGATGCCTAGAAAATATTTTCTAGTTCTGCATTGCTGATAACTGTGTAGATTTTATTTATTATTTTTGTTCCTCCCCCCTGGGGGGAAGGATTCTTATTATCTAGATTTTTATCCAGTTCTTTTACAGTCTGTATGAATAGCTTAACCTGATAACAACCAGTACTTTCAAGAACAAGGTATAAATCCACTTCCCAGTGAAGCGTGGCAGGGCTGTGAGCTGCTCTGAGTGTCCCAGGCACAAAGGTTAGTGGGTGTTGGAAGGTGATATGAGGGATTTTTCTCAGGAATTGTAACTAAAATATGCAGTAATAAAGAAACCGGTGACAACTTTGATTTTCAGAAATCTGTTATTTACCAATAAAATAAGTTATCTTAAAAAAAACCCAACCCAATATTCTGTCCATATTTAATAGTTTGTTCTGGAGTTAATTCTTTTAATATAATCTGACCATCTGTATAATACAGACAAAATAATTTTGCCTGAGAATATTCTCAGAATTGCTGCAAATGCTGTTGGTACTACAGCACTTTTTTTTTTTTTTAAAGCTTGTTGTTCTTGTTTTAAAAACTTGGTGAAGCTCTACCCAGGCAGGTACTTCAACAATTTGTTCGTGTTTACATAATTGGGTGTGTTTGTTTTCCCTGAATAGAAAAATGAGATTACCTTCTGCCAAAAACTCCATCTGCCCACATAGTAGTTGTGTACTGATTCTGAACTACTGACTTGAATTCTCTTCTGTCCTGTGAGGACTTAGTAACTTCCTCACCTTCATCCCCTCCAGCCCATATCTGTGGGCATGGGATGTTGTCCTCTGATTTTCAACACCTGCATTTGTAAGTTTTATTTTTAAGGGTGACACATAAGGACTCGAAGCAGAGAACCATGCTTCTTTAATGTTTCTTCCAATAGAATAAAATTGCTTTTAATTTAAGGAGTCCTTGTTTTGTGTGGGTTTTTTTCCTGTGTTATGCAATTGTTGGGTATGTTCATAGCTGATCCTGCCTTGGTTCGCTTACAAAAAAGAGAGCATAATTGAAAAAAAAAAAGAGAAAATGATATACATTCCAGTGTGATGGAGGAGAGAGGTTGTCCTGATACTCTATTATTTCTAAGGTTAGAAAATAGGGTGATAACTCAGATAAGCAGGGTAGGCATCCTTATGCTGTACTTAAATTACGGTGCTGTATTTTGAACGAAGGAGTCATTTCCCCAAGTGGTATAGATATAAAAACTAAATAAAGTAGCTCTTTAGGAGAACTCTGAATTTGGAGTATTTTTGGTTTCCATTGCCATGTCTCTTTCTTGTAGTATTGTATTCCCTGCTGTCCTGAGAATTTCAGAGCAGGCAAAAGCTTTGGCCAAAGTGGTTTGCAGTAAAACATCCTGCTGGTCTTTCTATAACTAAGCTTTTGCGTGACTCCCATGGGTCACCCCCAACTTTCTGAGTGCAGAGAAGGTGTGCTGTCTGCCCATAAATATGTGGGGCAATTATGCTAAAGCTGTAGCAACTGAAACCTTCTTCTGTGGTAGCCTTCATAAAGTGCTTAGTTCAGGAACTGTTTTGGCCAGCTTTGATGTTGCAGAGAACAGTGCTCTGCATCCTTAGTAAGTGTTTTCTGGGTGACATTTCTTTTGGCAACTTGTCATTTATAGTGCCATGCTTATGTCCATAGCAAACATTTGTTTAAGTGCTTTGACTGTGTGCACAGCATTCCTCGTGTCTTAAAAATCACAGTTTGGTCTGGATTGAGCCTTTTTGAAATCTGGAGTTAAATAAGCCAAGTAATTTTTTTGTATTAGGTTCTGAAAAATACTAGGAGAAAGGCACTTTCTGTGCATTGCAGTACAATTGGGGTATATGTTCAAATACAACTAATCTGAAAGTCTTTCTGTTAGAACAGCTTTGGAGTCAAGGGTAATAATCTGTAAACCTGTAGGTTTAACACCTAGTGTGACCTGGACAGTCTGGAGAGCTGGGCAGAGAAGAACCTAATGAGTTTTAACAAGGGCAAGTGTAGTGTCCTGCACCTGGGGAGGAAGAACCCCAGGCACCAATATAGGTTAGGGGTGGACCTGGTGGAAAGCATTTCTGAGGAGAAGGATCTGTGGGTCCTGGTAGGTGGTAAATTATCCATGAGCCCCGAATGTGCCCTTGTCACCAAGAGGGCCAATGGAATCCTGGGCTGCATAGGGAGAAGTGTGGCCAGTAGGTCGAGAGAGGTCATTCTACCCCTCTACTCTGCACTGGTGAGGCCACAACTGGAATACTGTTCCAGTTCTGGGGTCCCCAGTTCAGGAGACAGTGTAAAGCAACGAAGATGATTAAGGGATTGGAGGGAGCACCTCCTTTATGAGGAAAGGCTGAGGGAGCTGGGGCTCTTTAGCCTGGAGTAGAGAAGGCTGAGAGGAGACTTATTAATACTTACAAGTATCTAAAGGGTGGGTTGAAGGAAGATGGAGCCAGACTCTTTTCAGTGGTTCCTAGTGACAGGATGAGGGGCAATGGGCACAAGCTGGAACATGAGAAGTTCCATTCAAATATGAGGAAGAACTTGTTTCTGGTGAGGGTGCCAGAGCCCTGGAACAGGCTGCCCAGGGAGGGTGTGGAGTCCCCTTCTCTGGAGATCTTCAAGCCCCACCTGGATGCCGTCCTGAGTGATGTGCTCTGGGCAACCCTGCTTTGTCAGGGGAGTTGGACTGGATGATCTCTAGAGGACCCTTCCAACTCTGACAATTCCATGATTTCTCAGATACTAATGTCAGCAGTCTAAGACTATGTTTCTGAGAATAGATTTATAATTTGTGGTAGGGGTAAGATTACTAAAATTGTACTTGAAAATTGCATGTTCCCAGAACTTTGAGCAAATTTCATTTCTCAGTTTCTGTTTGTGCTCAGGAAAAGCTCCACCAGTTATTTTCTGCATTTACATAGTTGCTGGAATGAAGTACTGCTTTTGATACGTCTCGTTTAGTCCTTGGGGAGAGGCTCACTTCATGAGGTATCAAACACCCACTGAGTCTTGTGCAAGTGTTGGCTTGAGGCAATGCTTCCCCGGTCTGTGATTTTAATAAATTGCATTCCTGTTGCTTTTCTGCTGTGTGGCTTGAGGTTGATCTCCTCATTATTTTGAGAGCGAGTGTTATAAAACACAGTCTGAAGCATTCATGTGGACTTGGGAGGAGTCTTTCCCTCGAAAGGTAGTGGTCCCTGTTGAGGGACTTGTGACTCCTGTCACTGGCCAGAGGAGAGGGATTACTCCTGTTCTGGAGATGCAGTCCCCAAGATGGAACATGGTCGTAGTGGTGGTGGGAAAGTGGATGTTCCTGTGGGGACTTGTTTATTACATTTTTCTGGTAGTAAATCCCTGTAGATGACTAGACCCTATGGTGGTGTTAAAAAATGCAAAAGCAAACACACCAAAACTCAAGCAACTGGAACCTGAGAACGTGTTTATCCTTCAAAAGAGAAAACGTATTGAAAATGTCAACAGCTTGGCCTTTCAAATTAAGTAGTAAAATGTCCCATTTTATCACTTGGATAGCTTTGATCATGCTGCGGATGTCCTTGTTCCTTTGAAATGAGTTGTAAAATTCCTCTTGAAAGTCTTGTTCACCTGACTGATATTTTTCTTGTGAGGAACTTCTCTAAAGAGTTGGAATAAATCCTTTACTTCTGAAGCCTATACCGTCATTTTGTTCTCTCAGATTTGCTCTGTTGCTTGAGTGTGTTCATCTCCTGCTTGCTCTTTAAAGAGAGGTTCTGGCTTAAGTTTATCGCTAACAAAAGCTCATCAAATAAAGAAGAAATATTACAGAAAGAAGGCAAAGACACTATAAATACGTGGTCTTGCCAGATTTTGAAGCTGTTTACCCGGTATTTTTTAAAAAATGAATATAGGATAATGGGTAATAACCTTTACTGCTACACTATATGAACTTTAATTCATCTAAAAGTAAATGAGAACATTTTTATGCATGTATATCTTTTGCTAGAGTGAAAAAACCAGAAGCACCTTTACTGCTCAAAACCTGTGGTATCATGTTAGATTTTTGTTCTGATCTGACAAATTCATGACTAGAAACAGCACACAACCAGATTGAATGTTCCGCAGCAGGACATCTATTTCTGTTTTGATGTTTAAGAAACAAACCTGACCTGTTCACTCCTTAGCATTGCGGATTTCCCAGAAATTAGAGAACTGGTCTAAGGCTGTATTTTGTAGTAGAAAATGGCATATCAAACCGTTCTGGTCGTTCCTTTCAGTTCAAATGGAAAGCAGAGTCTGCCTCCCAGTGGAAGTGCTTAGGAGGATTGTCTTAATTGAAAAATGATTGTAGGAATTTGGAGGGTGATAAACTGGCAGCGAAAACTGGGCTGTTACTCCACTTCTCTTGCACCCAAAGGTTTTGGGTAATGGTGAGGCTTCTGGTTTAATTTTATGCAGACTTTTTAAAATCTGTGTGTGCAGTGGTATTGATGTTCTTCTTTAAGCACTCTTCCCTGTTTAGTTTGCATTTGTGGGTTTCAGCTCTAACAGTGTACTTGGGAAATTGGTGTTTTCATCTCTTTTTGACAGCTAATTTGCAAATACCAAAGTTACTCTGGGGTCTTCTCCAGCAGAATTTCTTTGTTTCTCTGGCACAAATATGAAAACGTTTAATTTAGTTTGGCATTGAAAACATCTCTTAAATACTCTCATAACTGTTTATGAGAATGAAGGGAAGCAATGTGCAATGTGTTGACAATATCTGATAAATCAAAGTTCCTAAAAGGAGTAAGATGCTTGTTTGCCATGAAGCAGTATTATGTAGTAGGAAGAAAAGGAGACAAAAGATGTAGCAGCAGCCCTGGATTGTGCTCCTGGCATAACCATTACTTTGTTGAATGATTTTGAATAAATGTTTTTATCACATTGTTTTATTCTCTGTATTAGTAATAACAATGATGTTAACTTCTTGGGAAGTGCTTTCAGGTTTGCTGGCAACAATTGTTACCTTAGAGCTTTGTTTTATTACTCATTAATAGAAGATGTATTCATCAGTCCATTAATTATTTAATCTGTCTTCTGTAAGTTAAAAAAGTTATTTATTTAAGCAAAATAAGTTTTAAAATGTTTTGAATAGGAAAATTTCTAAAATGCAGAATTGCAACAATTGAAAGGCTTTGCGTTTTCATCTGATTCTAGTATCTTGGAAGGGTACTTGTGTTTTAGGTAATGGTAGCTTTAGGAGTGCCCGTTGAAGTGTTGCTCCTGATTTAGTGCTGATTTAGTCTCACTTTTCACCTGTAACAAAGGTTTAAACTTTAGTCAGACTGCATTGAAAGTCCCGTTGTTTTTTGGGAAAAATAAAGCTGCTCGTCTGCGTTGTGATTGTTGCTTTAGCTTTCAGGTTCTCATAAATATTGCTGTCTTTGTTCTGTTAGAGAGTAGAGGAGGGATTTACCGTCCTGAGCCCTCACTGTCCTGCAGCACGCAGTGATATTTCATACAAGGAGGGCGTGGAGGTGTTAGAAGAGGTTGATGGCAAATGGAAGTTTATACCACATGCTTAGCATTACCTTTTAAGAGGTATCTGGGTATACCAAGGATCCATTTAAGAGCAGGTCTCTGCCCTCAAGAGATGACAGCTGGTTCTGTCTAATTGAGTTCTGTGCTACCACGTTTGTCTCCCTGTTGTTTGCCACCACTAGGTATGATTTGTTTTTTTGGTTTTTTCCCTCTGGTGTAAGTGGGCCCACTGAATGGAAAAGAGAATTATAGTGTTTTGCAAACTTTTCTAGCTAATAAAACTATTTCCTTTGTTTCAGGACTTGATTAATATAGTAGAAAGTGTCTCCTTGGGGTAAAGGACTTCTTTGGTTGGTGTAATTCCTACCACTCTAGTATCTTGGTGTCTAACAAGTACATAAGAACATATTTGTGCTAATAACGTGTCTTCTGTCTGCCTCCTAAAGAAATAAGAGTATCATTTTAGAAATGTATCATTGAGATGTGAAGGATATAAATTAACCCCCTTTGTAGTTCTAGGAATGCCTTCATCCAAAGTTTAGAGGCTGTAGCACTTGAAATCACCAAGGGTGAGCTCCATAAAAAGTAAGTAGTGAGATCATTAGCAGTGAGAGCAGAAGGTTAATCCTCCAGACACAGCTCTTCTGATCCCACAGTGCACTGGTGATGACAAGTCACAAGACATTTTGTGTATTGGTCTAGTCTGATTGTAGTTCTCCTCCAGAGGAGCAGAGGTTTGATGCACGGTGTGGCTGCTGGGCTGCTTCCCTCTCCTCCTCCAGCCGTGTGTTCCTCTCTGCGGTGGCATTCCCGCCTGGCAGCTCTGTCTGCTCGGGGTTACCCCTTTGAGAAAGCGGAAGAATAACTTCTTTTGTAGTGCTAATTTTCTGTTGGTTGGGTGCCTGCAATGACCCTCCCTGGGCTCCAGTCAGTACCGAAGTTGATACAAAGGAAAATCCACCCTGCTGTGCTGAGAAGGAGAGGGTTTAAACTGGATCAGCAAACTAATCTGACTCATTCCCAGCCACACAGGCTCTCCTGTGTTGATACAATGGAGGGAAAGAGCTGGATTATGTTTTGGAGATGAACAGTCTGTTTTTATTAGCAGCCCAGCGTTAAATCTGCTTGAGCCAAACTGAAACCATACCCTCAGGACATGCACTTCATGAGCAACCTTGGCTGCCCAGCGATCTGTTAAACACTTGGAAACGGGTTTGTTCCAGGTCATGATGTGTCTTTCCTGATGGCTGGCGTGTGCCCTTGTCTACTTCTTAGAAACGCATTTGTGCACAGAAGTGCCTGAGTTGCTGTCAGGACTGGAGTTCAGTTGTGGGATTGCTTATGGTGAAGCCTCCTGGGGTTGAGTTGTGAGCAGGGGTGGGAATGCTGAGGTGGCTCTGGCAATCTGCCTGTGCATGGTCCCCAGCAGAGCAACTGGAGGCATCTAAAGAGCCTCAGTATTCACCCAGGGCTGGGTGAGAGGTGGGTCACAGCTGGAGCTCCAGGGCGATCTGAACAAGGTACCTCAGAATTAATCTAGGTGTGTTTGAGAGATTCTCCCCATGTCCAGATAATCTGCATCCTTTTGAGAGAAAAACTGTTATCAGTAGTAATTTTGGTTTCCTGCTATACCTCTTCCTGTGCAAGCTAGTATCAGTTCATGACATGTAGCGTGAGGAGGGCTAAGTCCAGGGAGTGACAGCTTCTCTCTTGTTCAGGAATTGGAGTAAGAAATCAAGGACTGGAGATGATGTGGGAATTAATTTTACTCTGGGTCTGCCTGCTTGAAAAAGCTTCATGAAAGCCTCCGTTTGAGTGCAGGTCAGACCGTTGCAGCCGTGCAGTCCTGTTCTCCTACATCTTGCTTTAGCAAAGGCTGTTTAAGAACCATAGCAAGCCCTGCGTGGTCAGGTGGAGCTGCTGAGGAAGGTACCGCTGCTGGGTTTGTTTCCAGTGGGTGGTGGTAACCCACGGGCTGGTGCACTGGGTGTTGGTTTCCTCCCTTTCGGATGGAGCTGTGGACCTGTTCCCAACTTGGCTCAGTAGAAGCAGTCCCATTTTTGGAACAGGGTTTCGGGTCTGCCTGGTGAAGGGTTTTGTGGGTGTTTGAGGCATGTGGAAGGGCTCCTTGCCCTAGAAATGATGCTGAAAGCCAGGCAGCAGCCTCAGGAATGGTGACATGGAGGAGTAGGGAGGCTGGAAAATAAGCAAGCAATGGACAAGGACAGCATTTGCGCTGTGTGGAAACCACTGGGCCTGGATGAGAGGAGGCCACCAGGATGGTTTGGAGGAAGTTGGGCCCTGTGGAGAGGCACAGGTCCCACCAGCAGTTCCAGGGCAGCAGTGCTCTGGGTTGTGGGAGGTGGTGGGACAGACAACCTTGCTGCAGAGAGCATCAGGGAGGGTGAGCTGGGAAGCTGAGGTGAGTCCTTGAGCCCACTCTGCTGTCTTTTCAATTTCATGAAAAAGTGCTGAGCATCAGCTCTTCTCTAGGGACCCAAGGTGTCCATTTCCACCATTTTCAGGGCTTGTTGAGATTCCCGTCCTCTCTGTTTAAAGAAACGTGTGAAACCAATTCTGCTGTAGCTGTGATGAACATCTGTTTTCAAATATAACTATGTTTTAAATCCATATTGCAAACCAGATCTTCTGCTTAGATGGCTGTACATCTCTGTTTCTTTCCCCAGTGCTGTTCGTTGTCTCAGGCTCTACCTCGCTTTGTCGTCAAGGGAGTTCCCTTGTGAAGCATAAGCTGTTGCCTCTGTGTACTTTTGGTTTTCTTTTCTGTTTTTATATGGATGAGCACGTGAATATTTATAAATGAATACTAGCAACTTGGTTTTTTGAGATTGTTTCTTCTTGTAAAAGAAAAGCTCGCTTGCTGAATGCTAGCAAAGAAATGCTTTCACTGGCAGCTCTAACAGTAAATTCCAGATGTGGTAAAAACCCAGCTAACTTCGGGCTGATGTTGCTTTTTAAGTCCAGATGTAAACTAGTAGAGTCTAATTTATGATACGGTTAAAATTCTATGTTATGGGCTTTCTTACACTGTCTGGAAGTCTTGGATTGTTACTTTTTGTAGTGAATTTATCAGACAATACATGAAGGTACTTAGTTATTTTGTCCAATAAAGTCTAACCCATTAAATAAACTTTTTATCCTTTCTATGAATGTTAACAGATCAGTTTCCTTTTGCAAGATTCACTTATAAGAGAAATGGAATGTGTCTTCATGCAACTATAAATAGTTGACAGTAATGCTTTTTAGTAAGGATATCTTGGAATCTCTGGGTTTGAGTTTGGGAGTTTGGTTTTGGTTAATTAGTACGTGTGAAATCATGGAAGTCAAGAAATGGGGCAGTGAGCACCCTGGGTACTTAAGCAGCAAATAGTCAATCCACTACAACTGTTTTCTGAAAAGATTGTCTGTGTAACAACTGAAAAGCTGTGTAAATAATAATGTTTGCAGACAGGTAATGGGCACGAAATGTTTACATTTGCTACATGTTTTAAATGTGATTTGCTGGCAGAGATTTTTAAGTAATACTTCGTTCTGCAGAGAGCAATAAATAAAAGCTTGATGTGTTGGAGAGCAAAGTCAATAAATGCAATGATTACTCTTTTATGTAGTCTTTTTATAAAGTGTCCAGGATGATTTATTACTCATGCTGAAATGTATTCTCTGCGTAGATAGATACACAAAGATAGGTACATCGTTCCACCCCAAATGGTAGAACTAATGTTACGCTAAAGACACTGGGAGGTTAGGGTTTGTCAGGAGCTGCTGAATTTAACTAATGCTCTTCCAACCACCTTGATTGTACTGGACTTGAGCACGAACCATGACTAACCATATTGTGTGTTACAGTTGGCTTTATTTTAACTTAGCTGTAGTAGGCCTGGTCTCTCTGAGGTGATACAGAGCAAAATCTTTTATGTATTAATAATAAAAGTGAAAGAACGGAGCATGTGTTTTATAATTGTCATATTTAATGGGGACTTTCCATTTTTAGGTTTCAGATAGTTGACTGTGACAGCTCCTGTTGAGCAAAGCTGAGACGGGAACATCTTGTATCAGCTGTTGTACCTCTACCCGCCACGATGAGAAGTTGCATAAGGTTTCTTTTTCTTGTTAATTCATGCTTTATTTTGTAATGTAATTATTATAAGCAGGTCAATTAGAGAACGCATTCCTTTAAGGATTCTTTTTTGTTCCTCATTGAACAAAAGTCTTCTTCTAAAACTAAAGGGTATAACAGTATTAGTATAAGGAGTGTATCAGGCCAAATCACTAATTACCTATTAAGCAGGATCAGTCCTGGAAACTGCCGGTTTACTTCTCCAGACTCATGAATGAGTGTGCTGGTTCCTTCTTCTCTTTGCTGTTACTGAAGAGCTATCGTGTGTGTGCAGAAACATTCGCTTCCACTGTTTTTCTGTAAGTTGTATTCTTGCATAAATTAGCAGTTCTTCCCTCCAGGATTTAATCTGCCAACATTTCCTGCACCACTAGTCAGGATCTGAACACTGATTCCTCAAAACCCCCATCAAGATTATGTGAAACCAGAATGGATGCATGTTCTATAAGAACCTGAGTGTTTACACCTAATCTGCAGACTAAACAGCCAAATTAAAATATTTTCAGGTGTCATTTATTTTTATTTATCGGTGATTAAACAGGAGTTACCTAAGAACAAAATCCCAGTATTGTAAAGGCAGTAGACTTTCTTGCAGTGTTGTAGTCTAACTAATACTTAGGAAAACTGCTTAAATCCTGTTGTCCTCTGCTTTCTGTTCCCTGCCCCCAATGTTGGGTTTACTTACCCTCTTCTTATGGTCAAATGCAGTCGTGTACTTCCAAAAAGTATATATGTATTTCTGTTAGTGTTAATTTTTGAAAGAAACTGTTTGAAATAGATGAATTGTAATAGTCTCACTTTACTTACTGAAGCTGAAATAGGTAGCAATTTACTGAGGGTAACAGATGTGCATCAAAGCAGAGTTCTATAGATGGACACCTGCTTTTCTGAATCAGGGTGACATTCCAAAATATTTCCCCTTAATCTCTCCTGTTGGAGAGTTCCTTAGAGCCTTTCTTGTGGTGCAGCCTTTATGGAATGGTGGGCATAGTACAATTCATGATTTGCAATTCAAAGCAAACATTTCCAGGTTTGAGGTTTATGTGCAAGTCTTTAGGCAAGCCAGAAGAGAGAACTTGATGTAAGACCTTGGTGTGGTTGTTTTAGAGATGGTGGAAAAGGGTGCTCTCCTGAGGTAGGAATGAAGCTGTTGGGATAACTGCAAAATCAAATGGGAAGCTGCTGTTCTAGGAGGGCTCAGTACCTCTCTAACCAAGGAAAGTTGTGAATATTTTTGGACAGGCTCAATTATTTGTCACACAAGGAACTTCTTTGGAGAACAATTTTCCAAAAGGTATTAAATCAGTTGCTTTGATTTTTGCTTGTAAGAGTGTTTGGTTAAATTCTGTTTCTACTATTGCCCTGGTTTCAGATGGGAATTTTTTTTTTTTTCCTAGTGG
>BJBW01004836.1:66184-91965 GCA_004320125.1 Scolopax mira
CAGTGGGGATGTCCTGTACCATAGATGACATGTTGGTACAGAAGTGGAGGTTGGCTGGCGGAGGTGTAGAATCTGCCATCTCTGCTTGGAGGGTACCAATTCATTGGGTGGTGAGACTGACTTGTCATTTATTATTTTCCTTTTTTGTTGTTGTTCTATTAAGCTGTCTTTCCCAGGGAGGAACTGGGCAGGCAGGTGGCTGTGTGGTGCTGGCTGGGGTTAAACCATGACAATTGTGTAGGCATAGAGATGTTCTCCAGCTTTATAAGGAGAAAAAAAAATAAATGTGTCACCCCTTGAATTGGGCCAGACAAAATTACAGTACAATGTATACCTTTTTGAAAAATGGGTAAAACTCTGTTGTGTGAGCTCTGGATTCAGCTTTAAAACATCATGTTCTGTGCTGCTATCGACAACGGCATATTTTCTCTGGACTGCAGTAGCTTATTGGCTGGCACGTGGTTATTTCCATTAAGTATCCCTCAGTGACAGCCTAAGAACATAAGTCTCTTCAAACGATTACTGAATGTGCCCTTTAGCCTATTTAAGTTTTTTTTATTTTATTTGTCATCTCTTTTTGCCTTTGATCTGAAAATTAAATATATATACTTTCGCTTTCCATTTTTTTTAATTTATTTAGGTTTTAAATCCCTTTCCCCCTCTGCTGCTTCATCCAGTAAGTCCCTACTGTGCAGAGCCCCTGTGCTTTCTGTGAGTGTGTCTCTGGGCGCTTTGAGGAATAGACCTTGACGTTGCTGGGTTCCTTTGAACTGCCTGTAATGGTGCAGGGTTAACGATGAGGTTACAGTGGCTCGTTAGGGAAGAAGTTGATGGTGAAATATTTTTGCTTGGGGTTTTAAGGAACTGTATGGTTTAGAGAAAGATGGAATTAGTCTCATCCTACAAATGAAGGAGATTGAATTGATCTGTTACCAACAGGATCTACAAATTGAAAATTCATGAAGCAAGGTTTCCTTTCCATAATTGCTGAATGACCTTATATGATTTAAACATTACTTTTTCGACTAAAATTTCTTTTCATTTGGGTTTTCAAAGAGTCAATGCATGTAAGACATCAGCAAAGCATAATATGGTATTGGCACTGTATGTTACAAATGAAAATTTACTTAATTTAGGAGGAATTATTCAAGTTGTGCATCTTACATATATGTAATTATTAATTGTATTGTTTACTGGTATTGCTTTTAATACAGTTGTATCAATACGTTTGAAAAGTTAACTGAGTGAATTATACTTCATTTTGCTTTTATGTGCAAAGCATGGATTTTTATAACTGGTATCTCATTCAGCACTGCAGAAATGCATCTTCTGCCATTATGAAAAGTGATCATGTTTTCCATAATGATTTTAATTGTTTTGTTGATTTTATTTTTTAAAATCAGTTTGATACGTGGCATATCTTGCCTCCACAGGAGAATACATTAGAAAGTTGCATCATTATGTTCTTTAGATATGATAAATGATGCTTTAAAAAAAGTCAAAGTGAATATCCTGGCATATTCCAGGGACCCTGGAAAGAGTTACGTATTGCTTCATAGTGCTGTTGCTAGGATTTGGGGGATGTTTCTAAGCCATTTTCCAGTGTTTAGCAAATATTAGTAAACTTATTGTCATGTTTGTTTATATAACAAGCGTGGCTGTTGCACACCAGTACTGAGGCTGGAATCACAGGACTGACATAAAGTTCCTAGGCACAAAAGAGCCATCAAAGTTGTGTTGCATACAGGACCTTCAGGTGATAGTTTCCTTTGCTTATGCAGGTGTCCTGGGCTGTGTGATGTTTGTAAAGCGTTTCAGCATATTCAGGGTTCCCACGTCCAGAGTGGTGGCATTACTTGTGTTCTCAGGGCTTGTATGGAGGTTGGTGATTTACACTCTCAAAGGCGGTGGGGATTGCTGGTGAAGATACACATGTAGCTATTCTGATGGGGTTGGAGATAATCTTTTAAATTGTATAATCACTTAACATTTTCAGATGATGACATGGTCCTGAATTCTTTAGGTTTTGTGTTTGTGTTGTATGTTGTCCAGAGAAACAAAAATATGAAGTACTGCAGTCTGCTAAATGGCAAGAGGTTTTGCTCGTCTGCCTGTGTCTTGTTTTGTGTTAGAGGTTAAGACTTTTCGCTTAATCTCTGCATAAAAAGAGCTACTTCTGTATAGGCTGTAATAATATGTTTGAAAATAAACCCTCTGCCAACAACTATAGAGTTCACCACTGTTTTCTTTTCTCTTTTCAGATCTTTCTGGATCCCTGTCTGATTGATCCATGTTTCCGAACTCTCCCTTGTAACCTTCGCAAGCAGCCAAAATGAAGTTGAAGCATAACATCAACCCTGTTCTTCTACAGTTTATAAACTTTATAATCTTGGTGTACTCCTTTGTAACGTACATCCCGTGGTACATATTTTCAGGATCAAGGCAGGCTATAGCAAAAGCCAAGCAGGTCAAAGCCAGACCTGTGAATAACAAGCCTGGGGGGGCGTACAGGTCTGTTAACAGTCTGCATTGCTTGGCTTCGGTTTTATATCCTGGGTGTGATACGCTCGACAAAGTTTTTAAATATGCTAAAACTAAATTTAAGGACAAAAAGCTCTTGGGAACACGTGAAATCCTAAAAGAGGAAGATGAAATCCAGCCATCAGGAAAAGTTTTTAAAAAGGTAGGTCTTTTTCAAAGCGGGTTTATCTTCTTTTGCAACATTTCTAGTCCAATAAAACAAATTGTGGGGAAAAAAAACCCCAACTTTCTCTACTTATATGAAGTAGTCATGGAAAGAGTCAAATTAAGTAATTCCCCATGTTTCATTACTTGTAATTTAAAACAAATCTAAACCTTCTTTTTGCATTCCTGAGTAGATATCCTTTTGCATGGTTTCAGCCAAAGGAAAAATACAAATATGTTTTAGGTATTTGTTTTCAATATTTAGCCAGTGATGTAACAGACTTAAATTTCCTTTAAGGTGAATTAAAAAAAAGTTTTCCGTTGTTATTTTCAACTATAATCAGATTAAGATAGAGACATTACTGGATGCCTGTACTCGCATGTGCCTTTCCACTAAACTATAAATTAAGGATTTACTGTTTTGCCCTGTGAATTCAGACCTTAAATGAAATCTTTGTTTGAAAAAGGATTGCAGAGACTTTAATAGGAAGATGGTTGGTTGCTTGCTTTCTTTCAGTCTCCTTTAGGGTGAACTCTTTCTCTACTAATCTGTTATAAGTGTGGGGACAGATTAATTTTAATATAAAATTAATCCGTTATTAGAAGGGACTGGCTTTTTGTAATCTTATAAGTTCAGAACTGTTTTGTCAGTTCCTACTTTGTATTTATTCAGAGATGTTTAAAAATGCAGTTTTGCCTGAAGAAGCAAGTTAATATACTTTTAACAGGATACATGGATTTGTGTGGATATATGTAAAAGTTCAGCACTTCTGTATTAGAAGTTGTTAACCACATGCTATAAGGACAATTTTTAGTTAAGATTGGTTTTCCTACAGAAGAAAAAAAATCTCTTTAATAAAGGATTCCTTAAATACTGCTAATTTTAATTCTGATAACAGGAGTAAAATGTTTAAAGTAGAGTTTGGTTAATATCACAATACATTCTGTTAAAATCTTTATAGAAGCTTTAATTGTTAGTGAAACTTCTTCACAGCTATGGGGTTCATTTTTCCAGTATGAAGGAAATGCTGGGAGAAATGAGTACATATAATCCTCCTTGAACCAAGTTTTGCTGCCTCATTGCCCTATAAAGAAACAGAAGGTTCATGTTGTACAGAGAGCGTTTCTGAGCATAAATCAGAATTTTGACTGCCCGTGATCTGTGCTCTGTTTTTCAAACATAATTGGTAATGTAAGGCTTAAGAACTTAGGAGTTTTAGCCTTTTCCATTATGCAAGCATAGTGTTCTCAATATTGGAAAGCTGAAGAATGCTTGTGTTGACCTACTTAAATTACTTAGAAACAAGTATTTAGCCTTAGAAATTACCTAAGTTAGGTAATTTTGTCTAAGCTTGACACAACAGTTCATTATGGTCCGTTGCCATACTTGCCCTCAAATTATTTTGTTCCAAGTTGTGGCATTATCACGTAAGTCTACTTTTAATTTTTTTTTTTCCCCATTAAGGAATACAGTGTTTCTTAATACCTCATAACATATTTTAACAAGTGAGGAAAATTGCAAAATTTGGCCCGGTACCTTGTTGATTCTTAATGTCAGGGTTCTTTTCCTTTGGTTTTTTTTCTTTGGTATTTCAAACACGCATCTCTTGCTGGGTTCCTTTTAGTAAATGCAACTTGTTCAGGTTTATTTGGTGCAGCTTTTTGAAAAGGTGAACAACTGTTTTAAGTGTTAGAGTTAGAATTACATGTAATTAGAGTTAGAATTACATGTAATTTCTGTACCTTACAGGAGCTGCCAAACTTGTTAAACTATATTTTTTTCCCTTTCAGAAATTGAACATAGTAGTGGGAGTGATTGATGTATTTTTGAGGTCATTTGCAAGTCAGGGGCAGATCCAAATGTAAATAGTGGATCTGTGTACTGAATTCCATTACCTGTTAGAAGATACAAATTGCACCCTCTGTGCAAATTGCAGTGGGCTAGTTAGTCTAATTACTCATTCATTAATTAATGGGGTTGATATATATCTCAAAAAAGTAAAATATTAAACTTCTGATGCTTAGGAGAGCTAAGTGTGCTCACACTTCTAGCTAAAATTATTTAAAAATAGATACTTAACATCTTTAAGATCAGATACAACATTAATTTGAGAGCAATGATATCGCAGATAATCTGTAATTTCTTGAGTTTTTAGGATATGTTGTTCAAAAGATCTATTTATTCCTGTGTAGTTGCCAAAGTAGCAGAAATTCACAGATGATAGTGAAATACAAATAATTGCTTCTGCTCACTTTGTTGCATTTTATAATATTTCATGTGCAGTTAGTTTAATACATGAATAATAATAATCTCATAAAATGTGTATTTAAGTCAGGATAAAATACGTCAGAGATTAAGATGTAACTAATTGAAAAAAATTATTTAGGCAGAGCTTAAATTCTGTGATGCCCAAAAGGTGAACTTTGTTCTACTAGTTGAGTATTTTATTTTGTCTTAGTTATAGGTTGTATTGTCATGTGCTTGCTTTTATACACATTGGTATGTGGGTTTTGCTCTGTTTATTTGTGTGTTCTTTTGGTTTTTGTTGTTTGGGGTTTTTTTGAGAGGGGGGTGTGTGTGTTCTGTTTTGAAAATGATTTGCCACTGAGAACAGAATTAGTGGAAACATAAGGAATAATACATAATAGGGAAAAGTAAACCTGATTTTGGTAGGGGAAAGTGATGCATCTAAAGCCTGTGAGACTTATGTGGAGCAGTGAGCACATGGGCAAGTGCTTGGGAATTCGGAATGTAACTCGTTATAGCTGATACTAAAAGTCAAGTCAAGTTGCAGGAGGGTCCTTGCCAAGTCATTGAGCAGTAAGAGGAGTTCATGATGTTGAAAAAAGCAGGGTGCTATGTAGGTAACGCTTTTGGCTGGGGGTTTTCAGAAGGGTTCAGTTTAACTCAGGGTCATTGTTTTTCAAATTATAGTTAAGTTTCTTTGAGCCATATAAGCTACTTTTAAGAAGACCTTGAAAGGTAACTGAGGTCAGGTAGCTTAGTGACTTTACGTGTGCCTGCAGCTTTAAAAAAAAAAAACACAAACATTTTATGACACCTTCATAAAGGTGTCATAAACATTTGGATATGGCTGTCCTAAAATCCAGATTAAAGAAATATTCATTGTGCAGCAAGTGTTTAGTCTTCATGCTTCCCTGGATCTTCAAATTTTAACACAGTACTGATATTTAATAATATGTTCCAATGCATTAAATAGGTAACTCAAATATTTTTCAATAACTTGCACTTTATGTTTAAAAGCTGGTGCACTAGAGGGCAGTATTTTTCCATTTAATGTAGTATTTTGAAGCAAACATTCAGAGGTGCTCTGTCTCCTGATTTAGTGTTTGGTTTTATGTGTCTGTTTAATCAGTTCTCAAAGATTGCGACTTCTTGGACACTCCTTGCAAACCTTCAGACAGCTACTTTCTTTACATGCATTAGGTAGTCATCTCACAGAAAGAAAATTAAATTCATATAAAAGTTTAAAAGATTATGGCACTTGACATCAGTCTTAACAGCTGTTTACTGGAGAAACTGTACATTGGAAAAGATTAGGAAAAGCTGCTGAGACAGGGGCCAAACGGGAGATAGATTTGGAGATGTACTCAAACATAAGAAAGGATGAGAGAAACCATAAGCTAATCTATGTCCTGCCAAAGAAACATATAATTAAATGCAGGAGAAAGGAATGTACGGATGGAGGCAGTATATTAATATGTGATAGAGAGGGAATACAGAAGAAGCGCTGAGCATGGGGAGGAAGGGAACATAGGAATTTAAATACATGGAAGGCAGTAAAAAAACTAAAACTCAAAATAGCTGCATTGAAAAATGTCTTCTCCTCTCTTTTCACACATCAGTGTTCTTCAGAAATATTTTTATATCTATAGAAAAATAACTAGCTAACAGTGCAATACTTCCTTTCTGTGGATTTTCTAACCTTTTAAGAAAGGCCTTCTTTCGCTACTTTTATATAAAAATATTTAAGCAATGAAAATAAACTATTTAAGAGAATAAAAGGAATAAAATCAGAATCACAAGTGTTACTCAGAAGATCAGTTTTTGACTTTTTAATGATTTATTATTTCAACTTCAGAGACTTATGTAATGAATGGTCTAAATTGCCCAAACCTATTAATTTATGGATTGGCAGATGTACCAGAAACGGTAACAAGAATCTGCTCTTATTTCTTGGCTTATTATTTGAGAGCAGCATCCCAGAAGCCTTGCTGTAGGTAGGGATCTTCTATCTGGTGACAGTCTTAGTCCCATTCAGAAACTTCCAGTTACACTTTAGTCATCTGCTCGTTCATGGTGGAAGCAGTAACTGTGTTGGGGCAGTGTGGAGTCTGGAGGTGCTTTTTTGGCAGGACATGTGCACCTGGAAAGGGTGTTGACTGAATTGTTTCTGTAAATTGTTTTCAACTGATGATCTTGTCAGGAATTTCCAAGCCTGATGAAAATACTGCATTTGGGGAAGTGGGGAAATGTCCCAAACTGGAATTGAAGTTCCAAGTTACTGAAATTTGGATGGACAGGAAGAGATGCAATATTTTATTTGGAAGCAGTAAACATTTTGCACACCAGAAATATCTTGGTGTGTTGAAACCAGAAGAAACTTGTGGGTCCTCCTCCTTGGGGGGCTGTAGCAGTGAGCTCCCTACCCCATGGTGTTTACAGCAGTGAAATTCAATGGCATTGTTCTTCTCCAGCAAGGTTTTTGGCTGTGAAACAGCATATTTGACAATGGAGCTAAGTTTCTGTAAATAAAACAGGAGAACCTGAGCAGATATTTGTGAGTGAAATGTTTATTTTCTGGTAAAATTGCTAAGTGTTGTTATTGCTAGCAAGTACTTTTCTGGGGGTGGGGGGGGTTGGTAAATCCTATTTACACGTGAAGACATTTGTGAAATTTCCAAGCAGCTGTGTGTGTACCTGTCCTGAGCTGGGAACTTTTGTCCTTTGCAAAACAAGTAGCAATGAGCAATATGCAGTCAGGCTATTCTGGGTACAACTCAGTTACCCAGTAGTAAACAGCTGTGGTATGGAAAAGTGCTTTGATAAATCTATTAAATTTTATCTTTCTATTAGAACCTGAGAGAGATTTTTAAATAAATTTTATTATGGAAATGGATGTGGAAATACAGACCCATTAGAAATGTTGTTAAATGCCAAAAAGTTGTTAGATTTTTACAGCCCGCAAGTTTGAGGAGGGGGAAGTTTGTTTCTCTAGCTTTTTTTTTTAAAAATCATTTGCTTGCATTTATCACTAATGCTGTGTAGCCAAAGGAAACATTTGAAATAATGGACTAATAAAAACTCATTTTCAAAAGTGTCAAGGTATAATCAGGCAGGTGAGGTATGATAACTTGAGTCTGGATTTTCAGTGCAAAACACCATCTTTGAACCATATCTATATACGAAAATTTCTGGGGTGTCATCAAAGAAATAACTGTAACTTAGTGAGAAAATAGTGCTGTAAGGTGGAAGTCCACACATAGAAATCTGTGGTAGGTAGTGAACTGTAAATTCAAGTCCAGTTTCACTGTGCACCAGCTTTCCCATATTGAAGAACAGTGAGATTGCTTAACTTTTTCCACATGACTTTTCAGTATTGAGATTTGCCAGTAATTTCCAGTCCAGTTTTCTGTTTCGCTTTTATTTAGCAGAAAAAAAAGGAAAAAAAATTACTCTTCTTCCCCCTGACATTTGTTTCGGAACAAATGAAGGGAAAGGGATTTCACAATTTCTGACTTGGGACCCATTGATATACTGGATTCCAGTTTCCCTGGTTTCTTGGGTTTTTATAGAACAGACACCTATTTGTATATGTGAATCATAGCCCAGATATCCAAGAAAGCAAATATGGAGCATGTATTGTACTAGCTAGTACTTGTCACCCTTTATTTAAAATGAAACAAACCTTTGTAAAAAATCTAAAGGCATACGTGTCAGGTAACCATGGCCTTTTAGAGGGCTTCTGATGCTGTGAAGTGTGGTGGGAGTCATGTGCTTTCCTACTGTGAAAACAGAAACTGAGGTGATAATAAGCATGGAGATACTGCAGTATTTGTGTTGGAACTTCCATAGACCCAGTAGTTTTTGGCAATAGTATTATTCATTATCTTGAATAAACTGCTTTTAGAATTTTAGAAACTTTTGCTTCAAACATCTGTGGTTTCTTCACATGAATAAAGATGTAGTAGAACACGTGTTAAAGGATTTTCATTTTCTAAATTGAATTTGTTATTCTCATTAGGTCATCCTTGGCAAGTACACCTGGCTTTCATATGAAGATGTATACATTAAAGCTGTTAATTTTGGAAAAGGCTTAGCGGTGTTGGGTCAGCAACCAAAGACGAACATTGCGATCTTCTGTGAGACGAGGGCTGAGTGGATGATTGCGGCCCAGGCGTGCTTCATGTGCAACTACCAGCGTAAGTCCAGTGCTGATGTCTTTTCATCTTACAGCACAATCTGAAAATAAACCTTTCTCTTACACTTTATACATAAAGTGTATGCAATGAGTCTAAAACCACAAATGAATAAATACTGCATAAGGTAAAGACTGTGCTTACCGAGTGGAGAAGCACTCATCTGTTTGCAGCTGGAGTATGTAAGCATATCTCGCTCAATGAATTTGTGAGAGTTTAATTTTCTTTTAATCTCAAATCATTACAGATTCCCAAGTTTCTAAAAACAAACAAATATCACACATCAGTTCATTGACTCAGTTTTAGGAGTTGATGTCAAACCATCGTCTGTGCCTGTAAGTTCTCTTTTAACAGGGTATTTTGTCAACTCTTCAATTTTGATTTTGGTTGTATTGTTATCTCTAAAAAGTGAAAAGGGACGCATAAGTCCTGAACTTATTTTGGACAGCTCTTTTGAATTAATAAGTTGCTTAGTAACTCCTTTACCAAACTGTAAGTCACTCCTTTATTCAAACCTTAGTCTGAGCTTGATTTTTTTTTTTTAAATATATTTTTTTTCTTCTCTCAGCCCAGTTTCTCATAGCCCATGGCGTGTCATTTAGTACATCCTAATTTACCGTGAATGCTGATTTGAGACAATGCTTAAGGACAATGTTAGACCGTGTTAGAAACCTTAAGACTGTGTTTAGTTTTGGTTGAGCTATTTAAAGCAGCTTCATTCTGATTCATAGTATCTGGTTTAATCATACACTATCTGCAGTAATGGGTTCTCTGACCTGGATATACTCTGCATTTTCTTGTGGAGTGACCATAAGAGAAGTGTCTTTAGGGATCTTCTATCTGATGACAGTCTTAGTCCTATTCAGTAACTTCCAGTTACGCTTTAGTCTTCTGCTCTTTTATTGTGGAGAGCAGTGACTGTGTTGGGGCAGCATGAAGTCTGGAGGTGCTTTCTTGGCAGGACGTGTGCACTGGGCTGTGATGGAGGTGCCTTTGAGGAGCAGCAGAACAGGTTGGACTGGCTGGAAGTGTCCTTGCACAGCTTCTCAGCGCAGGGCAGAGACAAACACAAAGCCACCTCTGCTTCCCTTTCACTTGAGCCATGTAGAGGGCTGAACTGGGTCTGAGGTACATCTCTGCCATGGTGGAAAGCCTGCTGTGTACCTTATCTAGGCTGAGCCCAGGCATAAGGATATGCGTAGGAGCTCTAGGCCTGTTTATCTTGTTGAGAAACCTATGAAGTGCTGCTCTCAACTGGTATAGGAATTGTTTTTAGCTATCTGTTTCATCATCGTTCCTTTGTGTCTCGTTCACCTGATGACTGGGTTCTGTGATGTTCTCGTGGGGACATTTCTCATTTTCCCACAGGACACTCCAGAAGCTGCTGTTTCTCACAGGCTTTGGCCTCTTCTCTCCCATGCTGCATTTACCCTCCTTCAGTAAGATATGGGCTGTAAATGCCAGTTGTGCAGAAATCCTTGATTTACTAGATACCAAAACTAAAGATGTATTTCAGTTAGAGTTTTTTCAGATTTTTGGAAGTAGGCCTAACAAAAAAAAAAAATCTTAAATGATTCCTCTCTGCTCTAAGCATGAGTCCGTTTCAGTTCTAAATGCAGTATGTTCATGAGTATATAGCAGTTTTCATTTAAATAAGTCTTGAATGTGGGTCTGTGTGCCTATTTTATGTGTACCCTTCTGTAGTATTATTCCCTTAGTTTTAAGGGTGGAGTTGGTTACAGGATGTACTGCCCTAGCCCATACCCTTTCAAAATTGACCTGCTTGCCCTGTGTGATGACTCTCCCTGTGGACAGGGAGAGAGGGGGTGCTGTATACTGTGACTTTAGCAAGCCCCTTGACATGGTCTCCCTGACTATCTGTGCGTCCAGATGATTTAGATAGAGACTGGATAAGTAGCTGGTAAGATGGATAGAAAATTCATTGGTCCACTGGCTGAAAGGATTGTGACCATCAGGGCAGAGTTAGCTGCCAGCCCTTGGGGACTGATGCTGAGTCCAGTACTGTTTAATGTCTTTATTGAAGATCTGGATGATGGGACAGTGTAAATGAAGCAGGTCACAGCCCATAGCAAGTTGGTGGGAGCAGCCAGTACAGTGGAAGGCAGGGCTGATGTTTAGAAGGGCCTCTTAACTGGAAAAGTGAACTGTTGGGAGCCTCATGGAGTTCAACGAAAGCAAATTCCTGTATCTATGCTGGAATAACCTCATGCACCAGTGTAGGCTGGGGGACAACTTAGAGAGCAGCTCTGCAGAAGGTGTCCTGGGGGTCCTGGTGGACAGTGAGTCAAACGTGAGTATACACTGCCTTCTTGTGGTGAAGGCCAAAAGCATCCTGGGTGGTAGTAGCATGTGTGTAGCAGGTAGGTCCAGGGAAGTGGTCCCTTCTCCTCCATTTGGATGCTGGTGAGACCATGTATAGAGTACTGTGTCCAGTTCTGGGTTTCCCAGTAGCTGAAACTTGGGAAATTTTTATTAGATACTAGGACAAATGCCCTCATTGTGAGAATGGTTAAATACTAGAACAGGAGCCTAGAATGGTTGTGAAATGTCCATCCTTGGAGATACTTAAAACTGGACTGGCCACAGCCCTGAGCGCTCTGCTGTAATGAACTGTTTGTGCAGATTCCTGCCCAGGTGCCTTCCAACCTAAATTCAGTGACACCTGTGGTCCTTTCTTCATGGAGGGACTGCTGCTAACTTGCCTGCCAGAGCAGAGATCTGCACAGGCTGCTCCCAGATGAGATGCCTGTGTTGCTTTTAAACTACATGTCTCATAATACGTTGTGTCCGTTCCCTTTTATTGCTTTTGGGATCTGTTAGATTCCTAGTGACTAAATGCAGAAGCTTGTATCAATTTTTTTTCTTTAGAAATGAAGTGCACTTACAAATCCTACAAAGATTTCGTAATTTGAGGAGGGAAAAAAAGGTCATCTGAGATAGTGGATGGATGTCGTGTGTAGAATGGTATGCATGTGTTTTTGGTTTTGTCGGATTAATGTTTTAAATTCCCTTATTGAGACGTGCTTCTGCACACTGTCTGACATGGTATTTAGCATCTAAGCTGTATGTCATCTTATGTGAACTTGGCTGACTTGTGTGTTGGCAGATGATGATATTATCATGCAGAATTCACATAGTCGCCTTGCTGAATGAATTATAAAATTCAGATGATGTTGAAGAAGTCTGGCAAGACATTGCTAAATGACTTGTATTAGCGTTTTTCAGTTTACAGGTTTCACAACAGCTAACTGCTGTGGTAGTGCTGTGTCATTCTTTCCGAATGTGAAATGTATTAAATCTGATGGGATGTGCCCAGAACTGATGCCAAGAGAGCAGGTTCATTTGCTTCCTACATGGTGTTGGAGAGAATGCCTTTCGTGCTCTGGAATTAAAATGGGGAAAGTAGTTTTTATGGTGGATTACTCGCACTAACAAGCGGTTTAATGTTTAGAAATACTTGATTGTAAATTTTACATTGTTTGAAGCTATCTAAGTCTTGTATTTGTGGGAGGTAGAGTGGGATTGCTACTTCAAAAATGGAAAAAAAGCGTACTGATGCAAAACCAGATTTTCTTCCAAAATATTTCCTCTTCATCTGTGTGAAGAGCTCTTCACCATTGTGAGCAGATAAAACACCTGAGTGTATAACCAAACAATGAAATAAATAAGAAGGTTATGTTTCATTTTTCAATCATGCCTTCCTGAAGCTTGAGCAGAAATGGTTTTGTCAGAATTTATTTGTCTGAAGTCTTTAGAGGTACACTTTGCCTTTTTTTTTTTTTTTTTGTATGATGGATGCTGAAATATGCAGTTTAACATCTTAGTTACATTGAAATAAATGGCCAACATTCTATTTGTTTCTTTAGGACAAGGCCTTGATTTTGTATATTAGCTGGCAAATTTAGTTGTGTTGAGATTTTTTTCTTTCTGTCGAAGCAGTGCTCCTAGCAGAAATCCAGATATCAAAGACTCACTATTGCATGTGTTAAAGGTGAACACAAAAGATAGTCCCTTCTTGGTATGCCCTCAAGAGAAAACAGAGAAAAATCATCTACACTTTGAGGTTTGCCTGAGAAGGTTTTAGGTGCCAATGTAAGAAGTGAGAATTCACAGATCAGAGTGACTGCTCATTTTTTTTCTTCTCCATGACATCAGTGCGCCATCGTATAAATGGCATAGCTCTCCTTCCCTTTGCCTCTCTCGTATAGCTCTAAGATGTCCTTGATGTACCTCCTGGTAGATGAGTAATTAGCTGCACAAATGGTTATTTCAGAGATGGTACTTGCGTGTGGGGTGTCGTGTCGTGGGGGCTGTGCTGGCTGGCTCGGGGAGGCTGAGTCTCTGCGAGTGTTTATCTAACAGGGGTCACTGCCGTAAGTGGAGAGAGCTCGTGGGAACGAGTAGAGGCACTCTGCTGGACTTTGCTCCCACCAAATTAAAGAAAACACAGTGCATGTGCATTTGCCCTGCAACAGTTCTGAACTATGATGGACTGTTTTAACAAGGAAAAAAATAAGTAGAGGTCAACTATTTGCTTTTCTGTGTAAGAAAACTGCTTTTGAGTTCTTCCCTCGGTACGCTGCACGGGATTAGTAACTCCCTGGGCTTCAGATCTTGCAATACAACAGATTTTACTTTATTTTTGCTGCAGTGAACATAGTATAGTTAGAGCTCTGCCATACAATGGGTTGTCTTGTTTTAATAATGATGTTTAAATATTCAGCTAAGTCCAGACTAAAATACACAAGAAATTCAGATACCTAAGGTGAGAAAACTTCCAGCGCTGATGTTGTAATTACTAATGATTGTGTTACTTGCCCTTACAACTTTTTTGAGATCCCCCTCTTTAGCATTCTGATTGGAAAATAGGAAATGACTATTTTTTTGAGAGCAATACCTCTTTTCCTTTTTTAGCTGACTTTTTCTTTTCCAGTCTCTTCCCTGTCTTTTCTGATCCATCTATCATAAAAATGGCTGGAAATAAAGTAAGATTTTAAAACTCTTGTGGTTTAACACTATTGCTGATGAGCTGTCCATAAATACAGGAAAATATTTCTAATAATCAATTTCCTAAATATTTTGTTCCCTTGCTATCCTATATTCTCATGCTGTCAGTTCTCTGTCTAACGTCTGTGATGATAATACCTTTATTATGTCATTTTAAATAGGTGGGAGAACATGGTAGTCACAGGTTTATTACAAAGTGTGAGAATTAATCTGCTGATAACACATATTACAGTGTTATAGTAATTTCTTATTAATAGCCAATTGTTAAACCCTGTGAAGGTTCTGTTACATGTGAGTAGCAGAGCATGTGAGTTCTGAAAAGAGAAGTTCATGTAAATGAGAACTGTTCCTTGTGTACTGTTAAGCAGTGTATTAAACAGGTGCCTCTTTTTAAAATGCTAAGAGCCATGAAGGTATGAGAGTGGTTCTAAAAGATAATTAACATGGTTTAACAGGGTTTTGATACCTCTAGTTAGATCTTGAAAAATAGTTAACAGTCATATAGACAGTGGTTATTCTTTGTTCCTTCTGGGAGTAACTGAAGATTATGCTGTATGTAAATCTGGGTAACGCGTATTTTTTGAAGCACAAAACTACACCACCATTATATTAGTTGACAAATATTTTTACCGTGTTGCCTAATTTAGAGTAGGTTAATCTCAGCCCTTTATTGTAAAGTGTACTTGGAAGTGGGATGTAGATACTCACCTTTTGCCCCCGTTCTGTGTTTCAGTTGTTACTCTGTATGCTACGCTGGGAGGCCCAGCAATAGTACACGGGCTGAACGAGACGGAGGTGACCACCATCATTACCAGCAAGGAATTGATGCAAACAAAATTGAAGGTAAGAAAACTATTCCTTGTCTATCTCTTCCTAGTGTATCTGTTCACTATTGTTAAAAGACCTGGTTCCATTGTATGAAACAATGATTTATTGCCCTTCTGTAGGGTAGACGCTTCTTTTAGAATAAGATGTATGTATCTGTCTTCATGTACAAAAAACCCTGATAGGTAGCCTTCAGTGGGATTTAGATTCCTCAATGACTTTGGAGAACAGGATGAGCAATTTGCAGTACTGAAGACCTGCAGTGCTGCCTGGAATGACACTTTTCCACCCAGATAGCATAGCAGTTTCTTGTATTTAGTGCCTATAAATTTAACAGTTGAAGCAAATGGGAAGAAAAGAAAAATGTATAAACTGTCTACAAATAGATAAATGTGACCATCCTCCTGATTTATTATTGGATATTTTCCTGGCAGAGAATGGCTCTTAAATCTAAAGATGGGTGCTTGAAGAGTTAGAGCTGTTTTCCAGTACAGGGGAAAGCTTATGAAACATTAGAGTGGTCAAAAAACTTTTCTGACTTTACTGACCCAGGTTGAATACACGAGTGGAACAACCAGTCTGCATGAGTTTCACCATAATGTGTCTTGGGGGAACTAGACATCTCACATAAGGGAATTATTTTAATTAAAAACTGTGTGATGTTGAATTTTGAATGAGAATTTCCCAAACCTTTTTTTGGTTACTAGAATCACAGGATATGTACACTGCAAACTTATTTCAGCTTGCAGTAGGAAAATCAATTTTTTTCTGCTAGAGATTGTAGTCATCTCTCTTCCACTAGAACACTGATAAATGTTTTTGAACTCACATTTTGCTTGAAGTACTTAACTAGTGCTTAACTAATAATTTTCTGTACTTTTGCTAGCTGTTGCTTATTTAAAATGACGTAGTAATCAAAGAGCAGCATAAGGATTACTGTGAGCTTGGTGTCTCCAACTTCTCTCAGTGCTTTATGAGAATGGAAAGTCAATTATCTCTACAAATCACTGCAGTCTTATTTGTGGGCTTTTCTTCAAATAAGACAGAGATGAGTAAATGGTTGGAAAAGTTTTTGGACTTGTAAGTGGAAATTTCAATCAGTCCTGCAAATCTAAATCTGGAAAATTTCAGGCTTTGCAGCTGCTTGAGCTAGACAAGTTCATCCTCTGAAATGTTAAATCCTCAGGTATTTTATGTCAATGCCTTTTTAAATGTATAATGCAGTAAATAATTTGTTTTCTTCTTGTTGGCACAAGCCTCGTGTTTGATTTCTGAACACATGTTCATTTCCACAGGAAATTGTTTCTCAGGTTCCACTGCTGCGACACATTATTACAGTGGATGGCAAACCAACGACGTGGTCAGAGTTTCCCAAGGGTGTCATTGTTCACACGATGGCTTCTGTGCAAGCTATGGGGGCCAAGGCAGATACTGGTGGGTTCTCTCTTTTATCTCTTCTCTCTGCTTGCGTCAGCGCTTTTGTTGTCCTGCTTTGACCCTGTTGAGTAAACTTTGGAAAATTGCAAATCTCAAAAAAAAAATTAAAAAAAAAAATGCCATCATTAACCTTTTATCATCTACTTTTTCTTTAAAATCTGTGGGGGTTTTTTTGTTTGATTGTGATTGGATTTTGGGGTGTGGGATTTTTTGCTTGTTTTTTTTGTGTTTCTAGAGTAAAACTCTTTTAATATAAACTGTTTTCTCCATAAGTGTTGAAGAATAATTTTTAGGATAAGCATTTAGGCTGGTATAGAAATTTAGAAAGCGTTTTTATCATCACACATATTAAAACCAGGTTATTCAGAGCACGCAGAGAAAACTGTCCATTTTATAGCAAAAGACATCAGGAATTTGCTGCCATCAAGTCTTGTTAAATTCACAAATAACAAAATGTAAAATAGTAATTTAAATCTGATAGAACTCGGTCACTTTTATTGCCTTTCTGGAAGTTCGTGTCTTCTGAAAGCGTCGGTCTACTTTGTAAATTTCTTGAAATCTGTTTCCAATCTATGGAATTAGAATTCAGAATTTCAGGAGGTATTTTATTATAACAAGTTTTTATTCTTGGCTCTGAAGGGCTGCTAAACCTCATATCTTAAGATTTCATTATATTCAGTAGTTACTTTTTCTGTTGTTATTCTTTGTGTTTTCAGAATCTTTCAACTTCTGAAGGCACATAAATGTTGGATTGAATTTTGTTTGGAGAGTAGGGTGGGTGGTTAATCCATCTGCTGTTGATGTTCAGGGGAACAGCAGGTTTGCTTCCAACACTGTGACCTCTCAATTTCTTTAAAAGATGGTTTCCCTTTTTGATGTACCACTTTTATGTACTAACACTGTTTCAGGCAACACCAACAGGAAAAAATATGGTTATAATTCATTAGCTCCTTGAGATTTGTTAAAACTGTGTGACATGTAAAAAGTGTCTAATCCTTCTTTCTTCAGTCTTTTAAGTATCACATACTATACACTCAAAGGAACACTATCTTTGTCAACTTCACCATTCATAAACTGTGGAATACTTCAATGAAATATTTATGGTCCAGCATGTTTAGTTAATATTATATTAAGTACATAAGCTGCTGCTTATGTTTTTTCTTTCCTCTCTGTCGTTCGTTGAACAGGAGATACAGGATTCGGTGAGCAGGAAATGACTAAATATGCTTTCACTCTTCTTGTTCAGTGTGAATGGTGTGCCACGTGTGGTGTGCATTATGCCAGTTTTCCGAATAAACAGGATTGTTTTGGTATTTTCTTGCACTCGGTGCAAGTATCTTAAAAACACTTTAATCCTATTGAAGCTATTGAACTTTCTTTAAACATTTATAGAAATTAGACCTCATGTTGGCTCAGTGGTGCCTTGCTGCAGGTGTTGCAAATGAGGCAGTGTGGTGTTGCCCTGACAGGGACACATGAGAAACTTGCTTTGCAAACGGGGACTGACCCTTGGCAGTGTGGAACCAGGGCAGCTTCCTTCCACATGAAGCTCCGTGGCATTTTGGAGAAGTCAAAGCTCTGCTCGTTTTTCTCTCCTCTGCAGAAACATGGGAAACATGATAGAAAAAGCATTATTGTGGTAGACCAGGCCAATCACTCACAGTATTGCTTGGCTAATGCAGGGCAGCTCCTACTGTTTGTGAAGGCTCTTGACCTTGACTGCAATCTTTTAAACCAAAAGCAGAATGTAATAGTCACGTAATGTTTATTGGAATGACTGCTGAAACATGTTAGTGTATCACATCTCCTAGTCTTCCACAAATTATGTATTTTCTTCTTTAACACAAATTACAGGAAATAAGCAGCAGGCTAGACCTGTGCCCTCTGATATCGCGGTGATCATGTACACGAGTGGATCCACAGGAGTTCCCAAGGGAGTTATGATCTCCCATAGCAACATAATTGCTGGGATAACTGGAATGGCTGAGAGGATTCCGAATCTGGGGTACGTACCAATAGTTACTTACCAGCAATTAAAGAAGTCATATAGTTGCATATGATTTCAAATTAAATTACTCTCTAAAACTGTTAGTGTGCTTTGTGACACATCATACTATGTACTGATGTCTGAGCATCTTCCAGTACTGCATTAAATGATGTGATTGTTTCATGTGCTGCTGTTTGTTCTCTCATCCTCTGTGTGGGGGACACAAAAGCTTGTGGGGCTGCCTTGCACTAGAGTGGTTGAAAGCTTCCCTAACCAGTACTTCCTTTGGTTAGTGTTAAATTCTGTGGTTTCTTTCTGTTTGGTGCAGTCTTTAATCTTGTCTACAGAGTTAACTATGTATTATGGCTGCAAAGTCAATTGTCTTGAGATCAGTTCGTGCCTTAAACCTACAGTATGTAGTATGCAGCTTTTGAAACAAAACTTGTAATATTTTAAATATGTTCTCAAGCTCCAGGGCGTTTTCCCGCTTCCTCCAGGTCTGCAGTAAGCTCTGTGTAAATTTAGCTTAAGGCCTCTAATGGTACAACATAAACTTATCTTTTAAAAATTCTTTACAGTGAAAAAGACATCTATATTGGCTATTTGCCTCTTGCCCATGTTCTGGAGCTGAGCGCTGAACTGGTGTGTCTGTCTCACGGGTGCCGCATCGGTTACTCTTCACCTCAGACATTAGCTGACCAGGTATGTTGTTGATAAAAGTCCTTACGGTAAAAAAGACCAAACATTAGTCACATCATGTCTTTGTAGTATTTCTTTTAAAATATTGCAACAAACTTTCCTTTCTACAATTTATGCAGCAGGGTATTGCTGGTTATGACAGATATTCTGGGCTAATTTTAATTGTTAAAATATAATTTAAATGAAAATGTTTGAAATATGAGCTGTGTAATTTTGTTTCTCGTGTTAAAAATCTTAAATGTGTCTACTAATAAACTTGTTCTTGGCTTCAGTCCTCTAAAATAAAGAAAGGAAGCAAAGGTGATGTCACTACACTTAAGCCAACCCTAATGGCAGCTGTCCCAGTAAGTAACTAAAGGATAAATAATTTTTTAATTTTTTTTTAATTCACTATTGAAATTTTTAATGACAAAATTAATGTCACCAAGCTGAGTGGTGTGCTTGACACTCCTGAGGGGTGGGGTGTCATTCAGAGGGACCTGGACAAGCTCAACAGGTGGTCTAATGTGAACATCATAAGGTTCAGGGAGGCTCAAGTGCAGGGTTCCCATCCTCAGCGCAGGAAAGTTACGGGCTTGTTGGAGATGGTCCAGAGGAGGCCACGAAGATGATGAGAGGGCTGGAGCACCTCTTCTATGAAGAGGCTGAGAGAGTTGGAGTTACTCAGCCTGGAGAAGAGAAGGCTTCAGGGAGACCTTATAACAGCCTTTCGGTACTTAAAGAGGGCTTTCTTAACATGGGGACAAGCTTTTTATCAGGACATGTTGCAAGAGGACAAGGAGCAATGGCTTTAAACTCAAAGAGGGTAGATTTAAACTAGATAGAAGGAATTTTTTTTTTTAAATAAGGGTGGTGAAACACTGGCACAGGTTGCTCAGAGAGGTGAGAGATGCCCCATCCCTGGAAACATTAAAGGTCAGGTTGGATGGGGTTCTAAACAACCTGATCTAGTTGAAGAAGTCCCTGCTCATTGCAGGGGGGTTGGACTAGTTGACCTTTAAAGGTCTCTTTCTTCCAAACTGTTCTATGATTATATTACCACTTAAATAAAAAAGGTATCACCTTTGAAGTTAAGACATATTAAATAATATGTTTTATATTTATTGATATGTTAAGGATAAACATTATTATATGAGTGTCAACATATTTCAATGTTTAAATAGTTGTGGGGATTAGATTGTCATTTTAATTAGTAATGTATTGTAATAGCAAATTAATGGAATAAAGATAGTTGGCAACAGGCAGCTTGGGGTTAACAAGCGTTCCTGCTCAGATGTTTGCTCTCCTCAGTTTCTGTGAGCATCTTGCTTAGCAGTGGAAGAGGAAGTGACCTGGGAGTGAGTTGTCATCTGGAATGTACTAGAATTTCTAGATCATGTTCCTTTTTGTGGTACTGAATTTAGGATTTCTGTTACTTTGTGTTGAAATTAATCTCTTTGTGCAACTAGGAAATTATGGATCGCATCTACAAAAATGTCATGAATAAAGTGAATGAAATGACTAGTTTCCAGCGGAATCTATTTATATTGGCCTACAACTACAAAATGGAACAGATTTCCAAAGGTTACAGTACCCCGCTCTGTGATAGGTAACTTTAATTTATTTTTAATAGCACCAAAGAAATGCTTATCGACGTCTTATCACGTGAGCAGCATCTGGGTTTTTTTGTGTGTGCTTCTCTTTGTTTTAATGTTGATGCTTTGAACATGAACAAGTCTGTAATTAAGTGTAAATTGAAACAACGAATCAGTAATTTGTGTGATGCTTTTAGATATTTACTCATATAATTTAAGTGAATGTTATTTAACTTGAAACTGATTGGAGATTTATATTCATTGCATTATTTCTATCGAGTAAAAATTAATTTATACAATTTTGAGATAAGATGGGATGTCCGTTCCTATGAATTTGTAGACTTCACATTTTCACAGAGGTGAATCATGGAATGTTTAAAGTTGGAGGGAACACAGAAGGATTATTGAGTCCAACTTCCGACTTTAGTGAGACTAAAGGATAATATAACTGCAAAATTTATACAGCTTATTTAAATTATTTTTAGGAGAAAATCACAGAAATTTACTTCTCAAAATATTTAACTCATCTTCAAATCTTTAAAAATCTCTGCCTGTTTTTGAAAATTTAAATATGCTCCTTGAAGATTTTCCTTGAATGCCGCAAAAGTTTATTTGAAGTTGATGGAAACTTTCAGTTCAGATATAAAATTGCTTACTCGTTTAGCTCTTAAGCAACAAATATGTACTCTTATCTTTGCATTTTAGCCTTATTTTCCGGAAAGTACGAATGCTGCTAGGTGGAAAAATTCGCATCCTGCTTTGTGGAGGAGCTCCGCTCTCTGCAGCGACTCAGCGGTTTATGAACATTTGTTTCTGTTGCCCTGTAGGACAGGGATATGGCCTGACGGAGTCAGCGGGAGCTGGAACAATCACAGAAGGTTGGTGTCAGTGATCCACGCTGAGCCCTCTGCCTGTGTCATCTTTGACAGTCTCCTCAGTTGGTGTATCCCACTGTATCCACCTAACTGGGGAGTCCTGGGAATTACTTGTAATCATAAATGCGTAAAACAGTAGGAATACTGATTTTGACACGTTGTGCTAAAGCTGGTGACCTAGATATGAAATGAATGTTCTCATTTGTGATAGAGAAAGCTGTAATAGTGTGAATGGGATCTTGGCATTATTGCACTCACCAGTTGAACTGAACAAATTATTTCTAACTTTGGTGAGTCTATTGAGACATTAGGAAAATAAATGGAATGTAAAAGCCTGCACCAGGTTTTAGTTTATATATAAACAGAACTTCATGGTTTCAGTTGCCTTTTAGTCCTAAAATTTCATTTATATTCTATGGTGGGAGAAACAGATCTGCTTTTTTTTGGAAATGGTGTGATCTACTTAGGAATAATATGAGGAGTATCTAAGGTTCATCTCCATAATGCCAGACTGTAGATCTTGCATTACGTTCCTTGCTGATCCACAAATTGCTGTGATGTGGGTTTTATTCCACAAGGATTTTGGAAAAGGCTTCTTCAGTAGCTTGGTTGGGGAGGAAAGTGGAACTGAAATACAAATGATGTAGTCTCCGGTGGTGCTCTTTTGGGGAGATGCTTGGATGCAGAAGTGTTTGGGAGCTGAGATGCCAGGAAAGTAAATTAAAATATAGAATCCCTGAATGGCTGCTGCTTATTTCAGAGTCCTGCAAATGCTATTTAAAGTTCTGAAGCACGATCCAGCTTGCTGTCAAAGCTGTGTTGATATGACTGGAGGTGTCTATAAATACAGCCATCAGTTCGCTTTTCAGGATAAGGATTTCATCTGCCATTACCTTGATAGATCCATTGTTTTTCTTCAAGTTCTGTTCTATAAATTAAAGTTCAGAAATAAGTTGCAGTTAGTTTTATTAAATGAGATGCACGACAACAAAGATTTTTTTCTAATTTAGTTTTTGTAATTTCTGAAAAACGCTCTTTTTTTTAAAACTCTAGTTTGGGATTACACTACGGGGAGAGTGGGAGCACCATTGGTCTGTTGTGAAATCAAGTTAATGAACTGGGAAGAAGGTGAGAATTTCTGTATGTTTGTAAGAACTTCATATCGCTATTTTCCTGTTGGGCTTTGCTGAGCAGTAGTTGTTAGAAGACTATTTCTTGGCTTTTTAAATTTTTCATGCTGCTTTCACCTGTCTAAGTTTCACCTTGAGGAGAACAAAGATAAAATAAATTCCTCAGCAGTTTTTGAACTTATAAATATCCAGACAGAAGCTATCAATTTCTTTCTTTAATACTATTTCTTTTATTACAATCACTATAATTGTGTAAATGTATATTGTACCTCTGATTTAGATCAGTATTCTTGCAGGGCAGAATGCAGATCTTGTATGTATGTTGTGTCTTAGAGCTGCTGGATTCCGGAGACTTCAACTGAAGTACATGCATGTTGCCATTTAAGAAATTATTTTAAAATAGTCTTCATAATACTATTATTAATAAAATTGATAAAAAATTGGCAAATGGAATGGAAGCTTAATGGATGCTATATAAAATATATTTAATGAAGTCTGAAATGTGTTTAGGGTACAGGCTTTTATGTATTGTAGAGTAGAAATGCACAATATTTAAGGGTGTTTTGGGCTAAGGTGAAACCTTGAAGCTTTTTTCTTTCCTAAAACGTGAGGTGAAACTTTTTTTTTTTTTGATTCGAGCCTGTATGAAACTGACAGACTGTGTTAGTTCTGGCAGAAAGATTGCATAGAGGTGACATTTGCCCTCTGCGTTTGTGTGAATTTCACTGTTTGCAAGCAAACATATTAAATAGCTGTTTATGTGCTGAAAAGAATTGGAACTACCTCTTTTGCTGAACTATTTAGGCAAGTGGTAACTTTGGCTTACTAAAGCCCTTTAGTTCTATATTGAAATAGTAGGATTATTAGGAATTCTTCCTTTGGAATATCTTTTAGTTCTTGATAACTTAATAAAACCTGTACTTTTAGGTGGATATTACAACACTGATAAACCATATCCTAGAGGTGAGATTCTTATTGGAGGACAAAATATCACTGCGGGATACTACAAAAATGAAGCACGAACCAAAAAAGATTTCACTGTTGATGAGAATGGGCAGAGGTGGCTCCATACCGGAGACATTGGAGAGTTTCATCAAGACGGATGTCTAAAAATTATTGGTGAGTTAATAAATTCAGGTGAACATATATGTACACATTGTTGAGGGCTGCTAGATACTGTAATTTAACACACACACACACAAAAAAACCATCTCCATGCAGTCTGAAGCCCTGACATATATCCTGGAAGTTCTGGTATGTTGCCCTCAACATGATTGATTGTTTTAAAAACTGATTTTTAAAACAATTGCTTCCTTTTAAAACGTTTTTAACATTTACTTTAGTCTTTTGACTCTCTGTTAGTGAGCAAAAGTAGTAGTAATTAGAGAGTAAAATGTAGGCTGATTGAGCTGTATAAGCTGCCTTGGGTTTTATAATTCTTTAAGTGGTTAATTTGATTTGGTGAAAGGGCTCTTCTTGTAATATGTGCTTGGTAATTAAATAAGCCTTTTTTTAATCTTGCTGTTCTTTATAACAAGAATATCCCTTTACCATAAGGGAACTATGGGGAAAGTACAGTTAAGTAAAGCACATAAGGCTGTGTTAGGCTCATAATTCTTTGACACCTCGAGGCACCAAACTGGGTGCCCTATAAACTACCAGGTGTGTGTCTCTTGAAGTCAGTGGGTGACTTGGGGTGCTTTTCAATCCTGAAAGCTAGGCTTATTTAATCTACTATATGTGAAGAATCTGATGTCCCGTTGCAGCTGTTGCCTGGCTGGATGAAGCAGGGCCAAGGCCTGTGGCCAGGGACAGGTACCGCTGGCTGCCATTGCTCACCTGCTCCTTCTTTGGCCTATGGACAATAGGCTCAAGTAATTTGGGCTTAATTTTCAGTTCCTGTTGTTGTGTTTCTAATAACAGATGGACAGTTGCTCTTTAAATATAGATTTAGCCTGGGAATAAATACCAAAATGTCACCAAATGCTGCATTTCCTGCCTTAAGCGCCTGGACCAGACAGCACAAAATGTGTGCTTCTGGCCAAACACTGGCTTTTGCATAATCCTAGTTGTCTTCCATTCACATGCCAGTGCAGTCTTACAGGAGATGCTGTTCTAAAGACAGAAAATGCATGGGATCAAAGTGTCTCATGTTTAAATGAGGGACAGATTGATAAAATGCCAAGTCCGGAAACCTGATATTAAACTTTTCTGGTACATTCACCAAACATGAGTTAGCTCACCTTTTGTCAGTTATATGTACTTTTCAGAAAAGGACAACATCAACATCTAAAGTTTTGTGTCTGTAATTAATATTTGATTCCTTTTTTCCTTAATAGATCGTAAAAAAGATCTTGTAAAACTCCAGGCAGGAGAATATGTCTCTCTTGGCAAAGTAGAAGCAGCTCTGAAGAATCTTCCACTGGTGGATAACATTTGTGCATATGCAAGCAGGTAAGAGGCCTGATAAGTAATCAGTAAGAGCTGATATTTCGTTATTGTTGTATTCTTTGTCTGTTCTACTGAAGCCGTTAGCAAAATTTTTTGCCACTTGACGTGTGGAATTTTTTAAACCAGTTGAAAAGGATTCTAGTTATAAAACAAAATTTAGTTATCAAAACTAAAATATGTAAAATGTATGTTTTTATTTTTCCTTTTTTTTCCCATCATTTGTTGGAAAATGCCAAGAATGAGTCTTTCTTTCATTCCCTTTTTCCCAATCTGAAAAGCAGCTGAGCTCTGGCTGCGTCACTCAAGCAGTTTAGAGAATATTACCTATATAAACCCTATATAAGGAATATACCTATATATATATACACCTATATATAAGGTGTCCCTTATTCCTTTCTGTATTTAGCTGGGGTTTCTTCTGCAGAGAACATACTGTTGTACTTTGGAGGAAATGGGGAAACCCCCCACCAACACCCCAGATGCTGCTTTACTCATTAAAAATACTTTAACCCCTGCAGTACGCTTGCAGAAGCTTTGAAGCAAAGATAAAATAAATGGTGATCAAATGTCCTTTCTATTTGCTTCTAAGTACACTCCCAAATTAGGCATATGTGCTGGGTCTGGTGGGGAAAGGGTTACTCGTTCCCAG